>JAIUND010000660.1:0-58655 GCA_034699125.1 Gisinianus flammeolus
AAACGTGGTTTGAAGAGAGCAGATTTTTGCTTGGAGATGAGCAGAATTTTCATTTTATGGAAGAAATTCCATGCACGCTAAATTGTAGTAGCCTTTGCAATGCGAAGTACTCATATAATTATAGTCAGACTTCAACAGGTCTCGTCTAACTATCAATTAATGACTATATTTTTAAAATATACACAAGAAAATTTCAACTTGTATAATTACAGATGCAAACATGGGTTCAGAAAGCTAAAACATTTGTAGAAGACATTTCCGTTGTAACAACAAGGCCTCCTTTATCCGATGTCGAATTTCGCCATTATTTGGATGTTGCGGGGATTTTATGCAGACCAAAAGAACTTCGGTTTGCTTGCTATCATGGTGGGATTGAACCTAGTCTAAGGAAAGTCGTATGGAAACATCTTCTTAACGTTTATCCGGATGGTCTGACAGGAAATGGACGGATCGAGTACATTAGAAATAAAGCTAAAGATTACTATGATTTACGAGATATTTGGAAAAATTCTATACAAAATGGATTGGTATGTTTATATAGCTTTGATTTCTTGTCATGTATGCTCTTTGTGTGGCACATACAAAGAGTACTTCATATGTGTATATTTACGTACATATTTGTTATTAGCGATTGCTTTTAGGATTTGTAACTAAGTTTTTCTCATTTTTATTGTAATCATCATCAGGTGAATGAAGAAATTATGTGTGTGAGTAATATGGTACGTAAAGACGTCCTTCGAACGGACAGGCATTTGAAGTACTTTGCTGGACACGATGACAACCAGAATATTGCAAGCCTATTTAACATCCTTACTACGTAAGTATTTTTTGTGAGTAGTATATAGTAGTAGGTTGATGATAAAGGTTTTTTTTTACTTGTTTATAGACTTTTACATTGGAAAATCCCAAGTTGGATTAGTATCTTAACTTTGTTGTTTATTTACATGACATTGAAAGGTAAAACTCGAATGTGATTATATTATTGACGAGGTTTTGAAATCTTTATTTTGGGATGCAGGTATGCTTTGAATCATCCAAGTATTGGTTATTGTCAAGGCATGTCGGACTTGGCGTCCCCTCTATTAGTCACAATGGGTGATGAAGCTCAAGCGTATATTTGCTTCTGCTCTCTAATGGAGCGTCTCAAGCCAAATTTTAGTTCTGATGGACTTGCAATGTCCATGAAAGTAAGTGGTTTTAATACGTATACATATATCATTTATATATGACATATTATATGTATATCTGTCCTTAAATTCGTACATACTTGAAATTGTCTCATATATAGTCGTACTGCTAAATGATTAATTACCCATTTGGTACAGTGTTACAATAATAATGTGTATATTTAATATTTTGAATAGTTTGCACACTTGGCAGAAGCAATGGCATACTATGACAATACATTCTGGAGATATTTAAAATCTATTGGTGCTGATGATCTTTTATTTTGCTATCGCTGGCTTCTTCTTGAAATGAAACGAGAATTTGCTTTCGAAGATGCTTTAAGAATGATGGAAGTCTTGTGGGCTTCACTCCCCTACAAACCACAGGATGTTCCACTATACGAAGTACGCGAGACTTGACATTTTGAGTATTTCTTGTTTTTCTTTTTCAGCATACCTAAGTATACCTATAGTGAACATTGTTAATTTCCTAAATTTAATGACACACTCTGATTACAAATCATCATTATTTGTTTGTGTCTTTTTCTGCAGATAAAATTTACTGGTATAAATTCACAATCAGTTCCGATTCCAGTACCATCTTTAACCTCATCATATTCCAAAGTCTGTGCAATTAGACGAAGCTCGACAGCTTCAAATTCTTTAGATCTGCGCCATAGACGAATATCACACAGAAAACCGAAGGCTGGTCATAATTTGAGTCTAGACGAAAATTCCTTGGCTTCCCTTTCATCTTCGCCTAATTCATGTCAATCAACACATAGAAAGCCTTTTTATAGGTTGGTTATAGATTTAAATTTTCCATCAAATTACACACATATTGTCTAATGATTAATTTGTAGTTTGATCATCTTAGCAAATACTAAATAAAAACTAAAATTTTATTTGATTTCAATACAGTATGGACGAAACAATAGAAATTCTAACATCCAGAGAGTTTTTCAACTCTTCACCATTTGAGATTTTATCTTTGCGAGGTTGGTATTTTTTTTTATATTTTGATTTTTTTTTCATGTGTATAAACAGTATTTCAGTTGTTTGAAATTGTAAAAATTTGTTTTTCTTTTCTTCTAAATCTCAGACGCATCATCACCAAAGCCTAAGCTAGTCAAAAATCTCAAGGAATTTTGGCAAATTAGTTCTGGGAAAATGACCTCAAGGGATTCAAGTAATTCAACGCATTCATCAGAATCTTCAACCGTGTCGAACAATATTGATAGAAAATCTTATTCAGTTGATGCGGATTTGGATATGAATTTCCATCAGTCTGTTTTCTCCGATGCAGATGAAGACGAGGTCGACGAAGAAACTTTGAGTACACCAAAGCTAGATAATTTTGTCTTTCCATCAAAAACTTCTAAAAAATATTCAAAAAATAGTTTGAATCTCCATAAATCATCATCCTTGTGTAGTCAGAATCACGTTGAAAATTCTGAAAGTACAGGAACGAGTAAATTAGTTGTAGAGGTACAAGAAAAACCAAATACAAATGGCAATAATAATGCTTTAGTGATTCCTGAGAATCCAGGAGTCGATTTTTGTATCGACTCGGAAAATGATTCAGGAAACTGTTGTAGTGAATCTTATGAATTAGATGAAAACTCATTAGAAGAACCTGAATTTCAAGACAAAAGTCGACCTATTAATAAAATGCCCGCACCTAGTGAGGTAAGTAGTACAACTGTTTTTACATCATTTTCCATGAATTTCGATTTATCTCTTATTTAACTGATTAAATTTATTTTTCAATTAAATTACAGTTTGGTGGTGGCAACGGGTTTCTCATCTTCCTTTCCGTTGCTTTGCTACTCGGGCAAAGGGACCACATTTTTTCCAATCAACTTGATTACAACGAAATTGGAATGCACTTCGATCGATTTGTCAGAAAAAACAATGTGAGCAGAGTCTTAAATCACGCAAGAAATTTATACAAGGATTATTTGAAACAAGGAGGATTTGTTTCTAAAGTCTAGTGGTATACCTCTTTATTATTATTACTTATTTTTGTATTCACCTTCGTCATCGCATTTTAAAAACGATAAATAATAAGAATTCGTTCCTTTCCTGAAAAAATATCTTCATTTATGTTCGGGAGTCTCCCCGAATCGGGATAATATTAAATTATAATTTGGGGTATTAGATTTTGTTTTTTGTTTTGTTAGTGATATTATCATTACTTTGTGATTACTCGTATTGTACAACAAAAGCAAAAAAAAAGAAACAATTCCAAAGTACCATGGTTGACAAAATATACCAATGAATGAATTAAAATATCAGTTCTATGATAGAACTTCTATATTCTACAGTTGAATATGTCAATTTCAAGTTTCAACTCATTGATTGGCGTGTGATTTGCATTACTAGGCTGAATTATAGATTTCAAAAGAAAAAAAATTATTATTATTTCTAGTAGAGAGAGACTTGATGATGACTTGATGAAAAAATTATAAAGCGAGTTAATTTTTTAATATTGTATGCATGTACATACTTTAAGAAGTCAAGGAAATAAATGTGATCACATTAAAATATAATAGAAGTGTACAAGAAGTAAATTTTGTCATTTCATTGTTCTGCTGTGTGTCCATATTCTGGTACATTTTCGAATTTGGCAATAACTGATTCATATTACTATTAACCGTCTTTGGTTTACATATCGCCTCCATTGTCGTCGCGTAATAACAGAACAGTTGGGTATATCATTTGTATATTTATTATACTGTATGAAATATTACATTTGAAATTAATATGTATTCAACATCTAAAGGTTTGCTTTTAAAGTAAGCAAGAAATAATGATTTAATCACAAGCTTCCATAATTTTGAAATAACATAGTCTAAAATAGTTTTGATCTATTAAACATAATATAACGAAAGCTATATAAAAAGACAAATGCATTTTCGGTCTTTAATTCCAATTAAAGAGTTAACTAAATCATGTACAAAGCTTGGTGATTGGAAATTCCAGTTAGTCGGAATCAAATCAAGCACTACTGACTATGTACAGTTCGAAATTATTTAGCATATTCCAGAAATATTGAAAGTTCATGATCCAATTCAGATTTCTCAATTCAACTCGATATTATTGTTCATCCTTTTTTCAAAATCACAATTTATTTCGTTTTCAATAAAAAAAATTAATGCTACGTGTACAATAATGTTCAACAAATGCTTATTTATAGTTCTATTTATGATTGATTATTAAATTCCCGTATTTCTAAAATTCCGTGAGTACTTAGCTACAGTCAATCAAAGTCTTGTAGTGTAGATAGGTACATGGTGGTTCTAGGATTTGATATCAATTACATCAATTATACATATTATTAATATGATATCCATGTTATTAATATGATCTCTATGGCCGCTTGTCCTATACTACTTATATACTTCTCTACAAACTAACCATTTGAATGTCATCAAAAGGCTTGTATTTGAATTATGTATACTTTACATGCATAACAATTTCAATATCAATAGTAAAAGATATATGAAAAGTTTTGGTTTGTGTATTGTTTTGACAATACCAGTATGTAAATATTTTTATTTATAAGATGCGAAACGAGTTAAAAAATACACAAACTTCCAGAAATATAATGTAAAGTATTTACAGTGAATATACTATGTAGCATAGCAGAAACATAAATTACATATAAATACAACTTGTGTAAACTGAAACGTAAACAAACAGTACAATAATTGTTTATACAAGAAATACCTTATTGTGATGGTGGTGGTTGTTGTTGTTGTTGTTGATAGTTTGGCGGATAACCCATCTGTTGTTGCGGATAACCCATCTGTTGAGTTGGATATGGATAACCTATACAGGGTTTAGAAGTTTTTATCAATAACATTTATAACTAGTTATAATGTTAACTAACACTATATCCGGCATCGGTATAATTATGGGTACAGCAGAAAATGTATTATGCCATTGAGAAATATTTACCTTGCGGTGGCATTTGAACAGGTGCATAACCTGCATAGGGATTGTAACCAGCTGGCATTGGTGCATACGCCATTGGATATGGTGCTGCTTGTGGCTGGAACGGCATGGGCATTTGATTATAGGAAGTTGGATAGGGCAAATGTTGTTGTTGTGGAAGAGGTGCGGGTGCTGAAGTATATGGATTTGGTGCCATAGTAGGTGGTGGTGGCCTTTGAGGAGGAACAGACGGCTGAGATGCAGCACTAGAAGCATTCCTAGTTACATCTTTCAAAAGTTCTTCCTTCTCCGTCTTTCGAGCGAAACAGTAATCGCTAATTTTATTTTGGAATGCCAATAACAGCTGAAATGTACCACATATAAAATACCAGTATTACATCACATAATAAATATTAATGAATAATTAAGTCACTTTGAGTAAATTATTTACCTGAGTCAAGTCATTATAAAATTTCGTTCCTTCTTTAATATTACTCTGTAAGTCTGTGAAAGCATCAAATCCCTCTGCCAATTGTCTCATGACCTGCTCCCGTTGTGAACCAATGTCTTGAGAACTAGTTTTCTTTCCAAAATATTCATCACTATTATGTTGAATGGCTGCAACTAAGCTCTCTTGTTTCTCCAAAGAATCTTTAACTTGTCGTTCAAGGGGAGCAAAAGCATGTCCTAAAAGCTCAATAGAAAGAACTGGCTCATTGACTGCACCGTCTTCAGCCAATGCTTTCAAAAATGGCGTTTTTAGATCAAAATTCAAATTTTTAATTGAAGACTCCAAAACTTCCCGTTCTCCTTTTAAACTTTCAATCTATTATTTACAATATTAGGATCAAAATCATGAATCAACTGCTGTTACACATACATACATCAAGTAAATATGTGTACACAGTAATACACACTTAGTACTAAAATATTCTTTATATTTACCTGAATCATCAACTGTCTTAATGCATCTCGTGCAGATTTAGAGCCCGGCGCTTTCACGGATGACCCATCTTTAGGCAAAAATTGGGAAAGAGCTGAATCCCCTCCTCCAAGAACTTCCATTGCCTGACGATGAACATTGAATTTCCCCTTCACAACTTCATCGGCATTTAATGCATTGTTGATTATTTCCCTATACCTTGCTGCATTAGTTTTAAATGTCCCATTTAATTTATTAGATGACGTTCGAGTCCATTTGTCTTTCAATTGAGCACGGAGCTGATCATCGGACTCTTCTTCTTCCCGTAAAAGTCTTTCTGCCTATACAAAACCCCAAAGACAACCCAATTGGATTCTTGTTAAAATATTTGATATGAATGAAATAAGAATAAAAAAAAGCAAATGCCAAAAATAAATACATTTATATATACCTCATCCAGAATTTCTTTATTTCGTTGAACAAGCTCTGGCATTTCATTTATCATTCGTTGCAAATTTGCAACACCACCAGACTCAACCACAGCTCTTGATTTCTCTACTAAAGACGCAGGTACTTCATCCGAAGAGCTTTGAGCATCCTCTAATGCTGCTGGCAGATTCAATGATGCTAAAATCGAATTGAGTAGTTGACTTGCTTCTCTAAGTTGTCCAATTCGAGAATTAGTCATTTCTGTTTTACGAACATCACAGGACGCCATTGCCTGATGAACTCTGACTGGAACTAATTCTTCAAACAAATCTTTGAAATTAGTTGAGAGTCTCTCAGAAACAGGGAGGGATTTAGCCAGTCTAGCTGATGCTACTTTGTCAATTGGAGTCAACGATGATGGTTCCGGTATTCTCTCTGAAAAAAAAAATAATGTGGGGGGGTCAAGATAAGTTTACTAATTTGACAACTCGAGAAATCCCATTGGAACAAAAGACTTGATATAGACAGCGATTACCGTGGTAGATGAAATCATTGTCTTTCTTTGCCTAAACATATCATGAATTTACATATTATATAGCTTCAAAGGTAGGACATATTACAACCATATCATAAATTTGCATGTCAACATATTATGAAATCATTATCTTTCTTTACCTCAGCAAGAAGTCTCGTTGCTTTGTTTACATAATCAGAGAAGAAATTTGGATTCCCAGAACGTTGTTGGGATACTTTTAAAATCTCAAGGCAATGATTCAAACGAGCTATTTGTTCTCCAACTTGTTTATTTGTTCCATTAACTTGTGACTGAAAAAAATGTCCCAAGGCTGAATAGGCAGCTTGCTTTCCAGCCACCTATATATGAAAAAAAGCACAACCCACAGATTATTAATTTTGTCTAAAACTTGAGAAATAAGGAATATACCAATATATATATAGCTCATGAAATATTTCTTACATTAGGAAGCCACGAATGATCCCAGAGATGTTTCACTGTATCACGCTGTAGTTGCCTACATATAAAGAATAAAATATAATAACAATGATTACATATTATTATTATCATTTGAATACAATTTTAAGAAATTCAAGACTTCATATTTTTGAATTAAAGATTTTGTCCTCCCAAATCATCAACACTAATTAATTACCTCAAAGCATCTGCAAACATTTCATCTGCTTGTACACACCTACATTAATCACAAGGAATTATAAGTATTACTAGCATTAATAGTATTGATACAATAAATGATCGTTTTTATCCTTCAATTATTCGTCAATTAAACTTACAACTTGGCAACAATGGCATCTTTCATCTTATCTGAAATTGCTTTTGTTACAAATATTTCTTGTGCTTGTGCGAGCATGAGAGCAGCTAATGTATTCAAAGTTTCTGGATTCAAATCTATGTAATTAATCGAATTTGAAAAATTAACAATACATCGATTTTAGAATGTTTACTGGTACTATTTCCTATATCTTGTGTACTTAACCATATACGTATTGCTAAAAAATTAAAAAATTGTGTTTAGATATTAATATGTTTTTACCTGGAGTCGGTTCCTGACCACCCATGACTGAAGCAGCTCCTTTCAAGTGAGTAAAAATACCCGATGCGAGCTAGTACAAATATGTATATAAAATAAAATGAATAAACATCAAGAATGATTGATTATAGTGTATGTATATATAAAAAATATAGCATTGCGGTCTATATACCTGGAACAATTTTGCAGCAGATTTCAATTCCTCGTCCGTGTCTGATATCCTACCCAATGAACCGATTTGACTTTGCATGGCCGCAATATTAAAAAGCACACACGCTTTTTCATATCCCAACGACGTCACAGCTAAAATAATTTAAAGTTAAATTTTATTCAACATAATTTAATGGCACTTTAGGTTATGTCGTTATGTTTTTGACGTGTGGAACTATTTGTATTTTAAGTACTTACTTAAACTGACTTTTCCTCCGAATAAAGATCCTTTATCAAACGCATCCTTCCACTTAAATGGGATCTGAACTTCAGATCTGTACATCATGTAAATGTATAATTAAGAGTCATTAATTACACACGCTACAATTCAGATTACAAGACTTTATTGGAATTATGACTTACGGAGGAATTTTCGTTTCAAGAGCCGTGATTTGATCATAATATCTATAGGAAAAGAAAACCCCAATTGAAATTGAGTCAATTTTTGGGAGGTAAAGATCGGTATAAATAATGTTATTATTATTACAGTAATAAGCAACTCAATAATTGAAGTAAAACTTAAAAAAATAAGCAAATTACCGGTACAATAGCTCAAGAGCAGGCAAAGATTTGTCCAAATTCTTAGACAGAGCTGTAAATTAAAGTATATTTAAGGAGAATGTAAATTCCTCTTAATCACCAACATTGTAACTTGATATTAACAAAATATATATATCAAACAAAACATACCTTGAGTTCTAGTTTTGCTCAATTCATTGATGGAAGTTGTAAATTCCGATGGTGTATCAGATGTAGAGTACAAACTTGATATCCTATATATATAATGACAATTAAAGATAAAAAATGTATAGTTCATTCAAATGAACAAGTGACATATTCTCTCTAATTATATGACTTTAAATAGTAAATAGGAATTTAAACAATATATATATCTTACAAGTTCTTCAACGGTTTCACAAGATCAACGTCGGAGGATTTTTTTAAAGGAACACTCAATAAATCCGACATGGTAATTAATTATTAATTATTGTCTACAGCCCTGAAAAATACACAATGAAATCTCTAAAATCTCAGAAACGGTTTACCTATAAAAATTAAATCGGCAAATAACTTTACTATACTGTTATCTCGCAGCGAGCCTCGCACATAAGAATACAAAACCGTCACACAGCAACAATATACGAATAATAAATGTGACGTTGTTCGTTGAAATAAAAGTTATTTCAAATTAAATAACGCAAATGATGACTAATATTTCACCTGAATTGAATAAAATGGAAAATACACGTAGGCATATATATATATATGCACAGAAACAACAACAGGAATAAATGACAACAATCAAGAAGCTTGATGGATTTCAACGAAAAAAGATCACAGAGATATTGGAGTCCAAAAAGTACCTTGGAGTTTATAAAATGTCAGTTAGTTTTTAAGAGTCCTTTTAGTGAATTCGTCACTCCTTTTGGCAATGGGTCGAGTGTGATGTGTTTGAGTCACCGTCAATACACAAAGTAAGTACGTTTAGTTAAATAGTACGTATTCTTTATTTATTGAACGAAGACGATTTTTTGAATTTTTTGTTTTCATATGACATCATCGTTAGTGAGACGTGCCATGCATAGATGACTTTTCTTCTCATGCAAAAATGATTGAAACGGCCGTTTTATTGCATTACTTTTATTTTTAGTTTATTTTATACTTAAATCATTTATATAAATACGAAGTAAATATTCTAAACGGTTTTTTCTTTTTTAATATATTCGGGATCATTTTTTGAATAAGTCAAGGGTCTCCCGTCAGTGTGTCTGTACATACATTCGGAGATACCGAAACCTTCGGATACTGATCCATCATTTGACGAGACCTTTGCGGTAATTCTCCTCTCGACAATTTTGGCTTCCCATTCATAGCCAATGTGAAAGATTTGCGTGTCTGTAACTTTAATTTGAACATAATAAATTTGTCCTCCAGCTTTAAATGTAAATCCGTAGTCTGTAGGAGCTGTCCCGCTTTCCCCATGATTCCATAAGTCCAAGTCAAGCCATTCCACAGCATTTATTGTTCCATCTTTTTCGTACATGTAGCCGAGTTCAAGACTACATAATTTGAAAGAAGCATATTTATTATACACAATACACACACACAAACGAGATTAAAACCGAAATATTTATATTATGTGTTTTTTATAGTTTGAGATTTTCCACATAATCTTATAGATTTGAAAATCTTACTGTGATGATGTTTGAGGCTGGCAAACATTACCAATGTTAAATCGTCTTCCGTCATTTGTACTGAACATGTGAAAAATATAGCGATGGAGTAACTTCCAGTTGCGCTTGACTCCGTAACTGTGATCTCTCATGGAATTTGTCTCAAAAGGATATGTTTTATCGCCGTCCACAACAATTTTACCCGTGATTTTCCCATGTTGCTCATAGTGAGTCTGGTGGGCTCTGAAAAATCGAAATATATAATATATATATATATACAAGTATAAAATATGGGGAAATATATATAAATAAGTTTGCTAAAATAAAATGAGTTTTTTTAACTGCGGCAAACTAACTCTTTTAGCATTTGAAAGTATTCTCTTGACCAGGGTTCCTTTGCAATTGCCCTTGCCATTGTCCATGCAGGGATCATATTATCGTAATCAAAATATGGCAAATCTGATTTCCAATCTGCTTCAAAGTTGACTGTGTACGTCTTACTTGAGTTCGACAATGATCTGGATTTAAAAATTTAAAAAAAAAGTAGTATAATTCTACTAATCCATTTTATCCATCCACTCAGCAGAATAACTATATACTTTTATTTTGGTATGAATATGTACTTGAGTTGTCCACTATATGAAAGTTTCCAGTGTTTCATGGGAACAATTGGTTGGAATTTTAATCCTTCTGCACCGAAAAATTCTTCAGTTCCCCCAAACAGTAAAGTGTCGGGGAATTTAGGGGACACAAGTGTACCAAGCTCAGGCAGTCTGAAAGGATGTTCAATAGATCGTAAAGTATATAAGTATATACTTACATTAAATTGTAAGCAAAGTATTTTATTGATCAGTGCAGTGCAGTGTAATGAGAATATGTATTTCTAATTAATAAGGACAATCGTACGTAATGATAAAGAAACCATTGACCACACCATGAGGTCGTCTCGCGGTAGCTGTGACTATGTAAAATCCATCCGAATTGGAGCCATTAAAATAAACAGCATCAATAGCTTGGAAATGGGTTGAGAGAGATTGGACTTTTTCCATTTCCTCGGGAGAATTCTTGGATTTCGTTCCATATCCAGCGTCATATTTTTCCAATTTAGTGTGATCCTTCACTCGTGTCTTGTCTCTTTCATCTTTCCACTGTAGCATTAAAATTAATTAATTAATTAATACATGTGCAGAGATATTAATTGAAGCAGAACAATGTATTTTGGACTTGCCTTTCGAACTTTAATGAGAATATAGAAGGCCACAACTTTTAACCAATAGAATCTTCCAGGTTGCGTATAAACGCCAGCAAATTTTGCAGGAATAGAGGATGGTTTCACAAATAAAAAGATTAGAGTGACCAAAAGAGTCAGAGCCGCCCAACACGTTAAAGAGCAACAACACGACATGTTTTTTGACAACTCAATAAATCCAAAGAAATGACAGTTAAAAGCTGTATCGTGTAGTGTTAACTGGAACTGGGTAATGATTGAAAAACTTTTTATTTCTACCTCAACTATCCAACTATTCGAGACATTCTTTTTAGTAAAAAGTTTTTACTATCTCTCTGTATCTCATTCGTGTGCATACAAACATGGATGTAAAGTATATTTGTTGATAAGTATTATGTTTAATTGAAAGCTGATTAATCGTAACATTTCCTTATCTTCCCGAGTCAGCAGTTTTATCGAATTCAACGCGTCCAAGTTCATGATCGGTGCTTATGTCGTAAACGTCTCATATTGTACCTATCAACGTCAAGCTTGACTGTACAATGTATAGCATACACACAAAGTAAGCACACTCCATTGTCCATTTGCCCATGTTTAGTGTGGACACAGAATATGATCGAGTAAAATCAAAATCATGCAGTACTCAAATGTTTGCAGGATAATTTATCATGTATACAGTCTTTAAATTTTAAATCTAAAGTCATCGCAAAGTTTTAAAATAAACAATAAAAAAAAAAGCTTTTCCTTTTTCCTTTTCAATTCGTTTCGGGAATAAAAAAAGGACAAGTATTTAAATCAAATCGTCATGAAATAACTTGGTAGCCGTTTTCATATTTATGTTTTTTCTTTATTTGTCTTTTTACGAAGAGCTTAAAATCGTCGTTTTTGTATTCTCAAATGGTTGAGTATTGTATATTGAGAACGATGCAAAACATCTATAGGTATTACACTCGATTATTCAAAAATAAAAGACATTACGTAAGTATATCTAAACTCTCCCAAGAGTCTCTAAATAAATGAGAGAAACTGTAAAATAAAATAAAAGTACACCACACACATGCATGACTTCAATTTGATGAAATGGCCATTATTGGTTTTACTACCTATAATTACAAAAAAGTGCTTGTAGGTAGATTCAATTAAGGTGAGTAAATATAGTAAAGCTCTGTCAAAAGTAACATGTCTTTATAAAACAAAAACATATATCATATATAGTGGAATTTCTAGTGAAATCCATCTCACACAGTACCTATAAACTTTATAAACCGTATAGAATTGGAACTTTGGAACTAATAATTTTATGCAAGACATCTCAACGATTCTCGTATTTAAATACTATAGCTCTTAAACCCTGAGCATTCATCATAACAGAGTTACCTAAATATTCGTACATTACCTATACATTATATAATGTACACATGCAAACACGCACAAGGAATATTATATTATTAGGTTATCCATGTAGATTTGAGTTTACTGTGATGTTTAATTGACTCGAGACGTAGAACATTGAAGATTCTTGCAAAATCTCTAATGCCTTAATTGTTTAGACCTCAGACCAGTTGTCTGTTGTATGTGCACTGTGAATTGCCGATTTATTTGTACTCTGTCACCGTCGTTGTTCTAACTTTTAATCGCAATGGTATTCTCATGCCTGATTCTGAACTAAAAAGCCAACAATAACGATTAAGATTTGCCTAAGAATTTATAACTACCATTTGTATACCTATAGTCAATAATGTATAGTATTTTGTATTTTGCCTGTGTGCACTGCATACCGTGTGCAGATCATATATACCCTTCTATTCATGTATTTAATGAATTTATCCTACGCATCTGAGTAGATTCAGTATTAATTAAATGATCGAGAAGCAATCCAATTTACAAACTGCAAGTCTTAAATGCAACAGATTTTAAACTCCTTTTAAATGTAAAATCTTGTACATACAATAACGATGTATATATACAAATAACGAGACTTGTTTTTCATTCGAATAAAATAAAAACTATGTATAAAGACGTTCCGAAAAATATACAGGTACAGGGAAAATAAAATAAAAAAGTCCTTTTGTCAGTGCTCGAATTTAAATGGGTTTTGTTCTTCTTGGAATCCCTATCTATATGAGAAGAGAAAAATCGTGTGCACTGAAAATCTAATTAATAATCTCATCTACAAATCCTATGGCGTAATCAAATATTTTATATCTGATGGTACATACCATAAATGGAGTAAATACATACCTACACACGTATGCATATACATATGCCTACTGTCTGTCGTGTACACGATTATTATGTGTACTCGAATTGGCAAACTAAATAGATAGATGAATTAAAGCCATTAATAAGATTTTACAAAATAATTACACAGAGACCAGGAATTGGAAGAATGAAATAAAAGAAGTTTCACCCTCCATTTAGCTCTCTAAGGAATGTGTGTACTGATATACATGAGAGAGAGAGAGAAATAAGAGATCTTGTAACAGTACCACAAATGAATTTTTTTAAATTTAATGTGTGTGTATGTGTAACTGTGTACTGTCTATACTGATAACCAAGTACTTATCAAGCCTCGGGCAAGAATTAAAGATAAAAAGAGTTCTCTTTAAGTTTCCTTTCATCTTCCGCTCATTCATCATCATAATATAATGATGAATATAAGTATATTATTATTGATTTATATATTTCATGTGCATATACATGCATAGGATACTCTTAGTATATGAACGACGGAAGGGATGATCAACTGTATTAACGATAAAACGTGAGTATAAGTCTTGAAACCCATTTTCTTCAACAAAGGAAACATTTATTAAATGTAAAAGATAACATATTTCGTACGCACGTAACTTTACCAATCTCTAGAGTTGCCGTCGGTCGTCTATTATCGATTGACACTCAAACGCCGTGAGAATGACAGCAGGTCAATAACTTTCTTACTCTCCATCTCTTCGTTATCATTACAACAAATGAAAAAGTATAACACTACTCTCGTCATTTTCTTGAATTAGAAGTTTTTCCTAATCAGTTTCCTATACCTTTTCCAAAGCAAAAGTCTCATCTCTCAAGTTTCTTATGTATATATATATATATGCATATGCAGGTATTTTTCATTATATATAAATATATAAATATATATATTGAAAGAAGGAAGTTTTTTCCCATTTTCCAAATTCTTTTGTGTATAGAATTCCACAACAATTAAAGTTTATTTAAAGCTTTTAACTATACATAAAAGTATATTCCTAGTTTTTTAGAATCTCCAGGACTGTGGTTCAAGTTTCAAGGTAAAATTTTAAATGCAGAAAAGGTTTTAGATTTTTGGGTGTCTCACAGTTATTATAATAATATGAAATGATTTCCATTTGAAAGATGAAAATTATTATAGGAAATATATGGACAGTAAAAACACTTTCAATCCACTTGACGTTGTAGCATCTTGCTCATCCATCTTCTTTTGTTTATAAAGCTTATGGGGACATATATGTGTCCATCTTATATCATATAGGTTATATGGCATGGTTTTTTTACTAATATTATAATATTGTTTTATATATATTATGCTGCAAAAACACAAAGTCCTTGTCATTTATTTGCTGTTCACCTGTTCTATTCTCCATTCACCATTCTTCCTCTCGAGAGACAGATAAAATGACTATGATAACATCAATGACTGTGAACAAACATCAAGAGCTTCAAAAAAAAAACCAAAGTCTATTTCATTTTTTCCCCAATAAATTTCATCACACACACTACTGCACCCCTGTATTGCATTGCCATTTCAAATTATTTAAATATGTATATAGACTTTACATACACTTCGTATTTGATTTCATCCCATTTATGTATAGTATGTATACTCTTTTTGTTCTGTGCACAATTTTATCTTTTGATTTGCTTTATTGTGTGGTTTCGTTCACGTGAAATAGTCCTGGAAAAAAAAATGATATGTGCTAACTATAAACATATATACGTTTAGCACTGCTAAACGTATATATGTTTTAAGAAAAGAATCCTTAATTTTGCAAATGTCTTTTGTACCAGTGAATGCCGAAATAGAATTTTAATTTCTGGATTAAAAAACGTCAAATCATAATAGAGGTATATGTACAAGGGACTTGGATTCAGCATTACTCATTACAAAAGGATTGTAAAAAACATGTGTATGTGTGTGTTGTATGGAAATCGAAATTTCAAAATGCCATTATACTAAATACTAAATCAGCTATTTAATTTACATACGATACATTTGTATATAATTGTCGTGTGTGTTTATTAAAATATTGAAATATGCGTAGATGCATACAATCTTGTAATAATAATAATAATATGTATCTTACTTAGGTGGACGGACAAATAAACTTGAAGCTTCCAATGAATACAAAACTATGTGCGTACATATATCTGTAATATCTGTATATGTTGAATTAATATACACAAGTAAAACATGGCCAGGGAAAGAATTTCTCTGTCGCCAATTTTCCAATTTAAAATGATAAATAATAATCAGAATAATAATTTACGGAAGATAAATATAGAGAGAAGCATGTAGAGTCAGAAACAGATTTTCAGAAAGAGAATGAGAATGTGTGTATAATAACTTATGAGAGATCGCATTATTATTATTGTATCAACTGTAAATACAGTAATAGATACCGTAATAGATACATACACGACCACAATATTTAAGAATATTTATGCATATGTAGACTAATTTACGAACTCATACCTATATATTATATGTATTACAAGCATTACAGGACGTTACTATTGACACTACTGCTGTTGAGGTTTTGGTTTTTGATAGTACTGAAAAAAAGTGCAATGCAATGCGAAATGTAGGATCATATTGCCCATATTGAGACACGTTTACTCACAATAGTTTGCTCGTAGATATTTTAGTTGGTAAGTATGCAGATATGAAATGTTGGTCGTCGTCATTGTAATTCGTTACATTCGAAATGGTATCGTGAGTAAAACTTTTCACCTACGTATACTACTGCTATACGATGACTGATCTGATGAATAAACGATCATGTCTCCGTCTCAATCTCCTTCTCTATATATACAGTACACAATTACCATGAAAGGCCTCCAGCTTTCAAATCTCACATACACATTTAGCTATGTGTATCATATAGGAAAACAATCAATTTTAGAGCTTGTATAGATCATATTATATCCATATGATTATTATAAGAGACAGTCAACAGTTCATATAGACTTGAATTTAACATTGTTTTCTTTATAAATAGGGTGCTCTGTATCTTAGAATTTGTGCTTTACTCATGAATGAAGGTATGGACATAGAATCAATTGTAATTTTTTTTTGTATACGTGTGTACAATGTGGATCAGCTAATGAAAATGTAAACCGAGCTTAACAAGATTTAGAATTTAGATACTCACACACACATACACACATATACATATGCAGGTTGTGATATGGATAGTTTGAGTTGATGGAAGAAATATATAGTTTGTGGCTTCCACCGACCCACCTTAATGCAACAAATTATCCTAATTAATTTCTAATATTTAATTAATTACGTGTGAGCCTTCCAGCATTCGATATACGATTATGGCTCAATGCATTACTTTCTGTGGTAACTGTCCCTGTACATAAGTACAGTGTTTTTTCATATTAAAATCTCATCCACGTGCAAACATCAACATACAAAATTGTACAGTAATAATAAACTAAATATGATGTGTGGCATCAGTGGAGCAACACACTTGACTTTTTCAATTTACTCTCAACAAAAACAATTCTATAAAGGAAAAGGAAGGAAAAGAAACCAGATGCCAGATTACTTATTGATTGCATGATTGATAGGAAAGTGAAAATACATGAGCAAATAATGTTGGTTTGAACGAGAGTGAGATTCCCAGGGAAAAGTAAATAATTGGTCCAATATATAGGGAAAATTATTTCTTTAAAAAAACACAGAATCAATGTAAAAAAATTGTAATCATATGGAAATGAGACGTGGAATTGCAATAGGGAAACAAAACTGTGCTTGACGATTGGGCATGTTTTTTTATTCTAATGAATGTGTCTCATATTTGTCTTTGTTGAGCATATTGTATACGTTTACACGTAATCACAATCTTTAAATTTTGGAGAACAAAAAACTAAAAGTGAATTTTTTTTCTGTTTCAATTATCTTATTCTGATTTAGTCGTAGGTGGTAAATCTAAAATAAGGATTAATTTAGTGGTGTGTTTTGTATAATTTGTATGCAAAATTAAAACAAACACCGGCTTCACGACAGAGAAGACTGACATGGTCATAAGGCGTGTGACGTCTTAGCCCATCAATTGTTAACTATTTCCTGTGTCTGTCTCCGTTTATCGTCGAAAAACACTCTCATGCACATAATAGTATATATTCTTCTGTAATGAACATGTGTTCCTACATGAGCAAACAATTGTTTAATTTAAAATAATGTAATCATGATTACCCTAGTGAGGAGTACAAAACTAGAATCAAAACCCACACATATAGTCTGACAATTAAAATGCTGTCAACAGTATAGAAAACTATCCAAGGTTGTAGGTCAAACTGTGTTACACTATATTACTATCTTCATTCAATCTTTCAAGCTACACTTCAACTTTCTGTTGTTTTTTTTTCATTTCTATATACAAAAAACTGTACAATATTAATATTTGTATTCCTGGTTCGTTTCCCAACACTTCGGAAGATTTCCAAGAGTTGGTACTTACTTTTTCAGTGATCCTTCACCAAATCGCTTGCACTTTTAACAACTAGTCAAGTTTTATATTTTTACTTATTCCCCCCAGAATCCTTCAAGTGTGAAAAGAATTTAACGGTTTAAGCGATTCCTTAATGAAAGCATTTTGGTAATTACAATTGTAAATTATATGTGGAGGCTAAACAAATAAAAATATGACACATATGCTCACTAAAAGCTGACAAACAAAATAATATTATTAAAAGCTGGGTAATTAAGTGCAAATGAAATGAACAGGCATCATTTGTGTGTGTGTGTGTGTGTGTGTGTGTGTTTGTGGATGCTAATTTAAAATGGTGTGAGATGGAGAATACGAGTGCGAGCAACAAAAGAAGAAGAACGAATTCTAATTGAGTGTAACAATTAAAGGGCGACTTCGACTGCCATCCAAACTGAATGCGGAAATCAAACCACAAACTCATCACAATGGATGTAATTGTATGATGTGTTCTTATTCATAATTATGAAATACATCTGTATATCGTACACATATCCGTATATACCTATATGCACATACATGTACACATTTCTGGATGAGTGTACTACGTGAAATGTCCACTGCCCACACGAAAACAAAATGCCTCACTAATAATAGCAGATGACTGCACTTGGAGTTGTACCAGTTATCTGTATCATCTATAAGAACTATTAACATATCTTAAACATTTGAATTGGAAGATGAACGCATATAACCTGGCTCTGAGCCCCAAATATACAACAAAACCATCTCGGAATTCATTCAAACTTTTGTTGGTTCCGAATCCTCTACCATCAGTCATCAGTCATCACCATCATCTCACAATATCTACACACAATTAAACGTTTACTATATGGTCATCATCATCATTCGGATCCCCTTCCTGTTAAAAATCTGACCACCAAAACCAAAGTAACATATGCATGCAGGTATGTAGTAGGTATATAATATCTCTCTGGACTCGAGATGAGAGATGAGCTGGAGATGCAAGTTGAGCTCACATAATGTGAGTCATATTAAGTATAAGACCGCACCCAAATCCTATATAGCATTGAATTCCCCGTGAATTCTCAATTCCCTATAGTCCATCCTCTCAAACACACACACAAATGTAATAAAAAGCAAAAATTCCATCGAATAACGTATGTGTACAGTGAAGTGTTTAGTAGAATTATGCATGAATTAATCATTTTTTCAGCAGTAAAATTGAATGCGTATGTACCAATGTTTTACCGCTCCCTTGATATTTGTAGCGAATCTGCGTTTTTTATTTATTTCCGATTAAAATGTAGTACAAAGTGAGGAACTGAGTTATTGACGGTGAGCTCTCTGTGGATATGATAAAAATCCACATGTAGGATTTTGCGAGATGCACATAATACGAGATTGATCATCATCTACACAATGTAGATTCTACACATACGATCTACGCATCATCCTCCAGATAATGGTGTAAGGAAGATATAGTCACCGTCTAATGGTCAAGTAAATGGTAATTTAAAAGAGTGAGTGTATTTAATGTGGGTATATAGGTAATAATCGGTGGGTCATTCTCTGTGGATGTTCCTTTTTTTTTTTTTGCTTATACACAATTCTTATTGTGTGTATCTGTATCTGGGTGGAGTGCAAAAATCCTTAGCGAAGAGATGGATATCATTATTATGATTATGATTATTCAATAGGTATATATATGAAATATGAAGGCGCACACTTTAATGCACATAATAGACAATATAATACAATAGATGAGATATGTGAGACGTAATATTGTTTATAAAGAAAGGGAAAATGTGGAGAGAGAGGTGTGCACCTTTTCCATGTAGTTTTGTAGTATTGTTTACACTGCTTTTGCTATGGCTTTTCCTTATAGTTCAGGTTCACATGTTGTCAATATACAAAATATCAGAGTGAGAATATATATGTGCAGGAGGAGATACATAGTAAAAATATAAGCTAGTCTGGATAGATACTTGTAAAAAAATCTTAAGGTTATAAGTGTGGAGAGTTTGTAGTTTGTAGTTTACTTTGATTATGATGTGTATAAGGAGTTAGCTCCGTTCTCTTCACTCTATAAGCAAAAACCCCTTTGCTGCAGCAAGCTATGTGGTATGGTAGGAGATACATAGATTGAAGTGAAGCTGAAAGGTAACAAGAACTAAGAACAACAAGAACTAAGAACAACAACAACATACACACACATACGAGTAATACATATAGGTACGTAAGTAAGGAAAGGTAAAAAGCTTTGAGAGTCTGCATTTTTCACAAGAGGACAAACCAATCTCAAGCTGATTGATCCTCAGCATTAGACATTATAGAGATTGAGTGAGAAAGAGAGACAGACAGAGAACGAGAGTGAACAGAAAACACAGTCATCCGAGTTCAGTTTGTTCACTTGGTGTGATCGCACACAACCTTAATAATATCACTCTGAAATTTACTATATAGTTTAAAACCACGTGTAGAAGAGTTTCTCAGTTTTATATTTACTTGATAAACCGACCGAGTCATGGACTCGTCTCGTTATTGGACACATTTTTGTTATTGGATCCTTATTATTGGGGTAAGCTATACAATTTATTTATTATCTTATTTATATTTATGTAAGAATTAGTTATATGTATCTGTATATTTATAGTTTATATTCACATAGCATTTTGGGGCTCAAACATTTCACAAAATTATTAGGCATTTTGTACATGTGTATAGGTAGGCTCATTTCAGTGTGGTAATTATTCTAGAGAAGAGAGGATTTTGAAAGAGTTGTTTTTTTTGGAAGAAATGAGGAACAAAATAAGTTGGAAATGGAAAATGTGTCGGTGAATTTTGGAAAGAAATTTTTGGATTACGTGTGCAAGGAAGATTTTGGACGGAGCTAAAGTTAAACGAGAGTGGTTATATACTTACTTTGTGACTTATTTTCTACTATAGCTTGTGAGTTTGACAGAGATGACTTCAAATACTACACAGAGTCTATATATGTGCATTTAATTATTCATGGGAACTCGAGAGGTGAAATTGGAGTTTGGGATGAGAGAAGATTCAATTTTTGCACAACCAAGTTACAAATTAGAATTGAGCATACTATTCCAACACACGTACTGTCTGTATATCTGTAGTATCCTAACATAATAGACATGTAAATGAAACAACCTGCATGTTTTTACTTAAAACCTTTTCATTATAGAATCGAGTAGACAATGGTTTGAATTATTTGTCCGATCTCTCACACTTTCAGTTTTAGTTTTCGGTATTCAGTGGATTCCATTTTTTTTTAAAGTGAATTAAGACATGACAGAAAATTCTCTCTCTCTCTCTTCATAAATTGTGGCCCACATCATCTTTAATGTTTAATAAAATGCTCTACTTGTGTAATTTTACCAATTCCAACTTTTATTGTGACTGTGTTGGAGGACACATGCAGAGAGTCAGGTTACATTTTCTTTCATCATAATCATAATGTAATATATATTACATATTTGATATTATTTTTGTTGTCGTTTGTGTTGTTTTGTTACAAATGACTTTGGTGGTTCGTATTATATAGTTGGTGTTGGTTATACAATGAATTCCAACTTGGTTTGTGGTTTTTCTCCATCTCATCTCGAGTATGAAAAATCTTTTGCCAAGTTGACGTTTCTCAGTTTGAACTTCAAGATCAAAAATTTTGTTCGTCGTTATACGGCTCATTTCATCTCACAGCACAAGCTCTGGACTCACTTTGTCAATCGTCATTTAACCTATATTAGCAACCGTGAAACGATGGAATTTCGAGGAATTTATTACAAAATCGAGAGAAAAATAATTTTTCATGTGTAATTTGTGACCACTGAAAACATTGAACGGACGTTTCCGAGATTTCGTCCAGTAGATAACTTTTTTAAAAGACGGTACAAAAAATTGTGTATACGTTCATCACAACTTTCATCGATTTCAACAAATTAGCCATAATGTAATCAAGGCAAAGTACAGTTAAAAAAATGAAATTCTACATCAAGTTTCAATGCAGAAGTGTAATAGAAGATATATTCGTGCCTTTTGCCTATGTATTTGTATTGTAGGTACAAAATTTACCGAGTCATTTCAAATGTATGTAAATGTGTGTGATGATGTATAGTGAAACTGAAAGTTTTATGAGAGTGCAAGTTGCACTCAGAGAATTTAGACTATGCAAACACATGTATTGTATTACGTAGTCCTACTATCCAACAAATCAAGCATCACAAACCAAACAAAATCATCAGGAGACACCATCAAACACTGAATACTGCATTAATTCAGCATATTCAAATATTATTACCCAAGTTATTTTGTTGGTCCAAAAGACTTTAAAATACACTCGGATACATATTGAAATACTATGTATACCTTTATGAAAAATAATGAGAAAATGCGTTATATTTATGATCATAGTTACTGAAAAAAATGAAAATTCACATAACACACACAAATTAAAGTCGACATTGGATATTTATGACTTGTGATTGGATTTTTAGTAGTGTTTAATGGGATATTCTATGGGTCACTAGTCATTGCATGTGCCCATGATTGTATAATGACTAAAATATTACGTCTACGGCAATAGATAAATGTCTATATGCATTTTATTTCATTAATAGACTCTTCATTCTTGATATTCGCCTTTTATTTCATTAATAGACTCTTCATTCTTGATATTCGCCTTTTATTTTACTATAATCATATAATTACAAGTTCAAAATCGAGTCCCCTGTCTGTTTACGTTTGATTAGCCTTTTAAAAAAGATGAAATGAAACACACATGTGTGTGTTTCATTTCTTCTGCAGAAGAAATGTTAAGGATCTATAAGCACTTGATTTGGATTTACAGCTTCCTTCACTCGTAAAATTGGACAATCAAATTTTTTTACCTGTTTATTAATGTTAATTATATATGTGCTGGCTTATGTACATATTTACATTTACAACATATGATATGATAATATTTGTTTGCAACAACTAAAATTGCGAAAGGTTGGGATTTATATTTAATGTTTGTGTACTAATTACTAAAGATATAGATGCCTACACACAAGGAACGATAATTAATTAATATAATCCGATCGGCGATCATACGACAATTCCAAACTTTTCTGATTCTTCTTATTGTTTAATCCTGTATTTGTTTTGAATTATGCCCTTCCATCGAAAAACTCTAATGTTGAGGGATTTGAGAATTAGAAAGGACAAAAAAGGGGGAAAGCAGCATTAGATTTTAAGATAAAACATGGAAATAACTTAATAAAAATAATAATGATGATGACTATTACAACTGATCAAAGGCCGCTCCTTGGTCCCTTTAACTAAATAAAATGAGGAATGCGTGCATGTATATAAGTATCCATAATTATTAGTACTGATCCAGCAGTACTCATTTCTCTGTCTTGAGTTTTACATATACTCAACAGCAAGAACTCAAAACGTTTGTGACCGCAGACCATGCGATGCCCTATCTTGTCTTTTTTCTCTCTCTCTCTCTCCGTCTCGTAAGGAGACTCTGTGTTTCTGAGTCAATGATTGTTTGGGTATCGTACAAATATTTGTAAGGTGAACTATTAAAAGGAGCAGACAGAATATAATTAGTATAAAACCTTGTACAAGTCAACAAGAGATGTATAATCAAATCCGGATGAAACATGTAATTTTTACCCCAAACCTTTCATCACGGCATCATTAAAAGGGAGCACGTTGGAGCAAATACACAGGCAAAGTTGTTCACATTTGTATATTTAGCTTCAGCCTTTTTATTAGTGAGTCGTGAAAAAAAAATGAAAAGTGCCATGCCACAAATGAGAATTTTACCTGTTTTTACTTGGTCACTATTTAAAAAAAATGATAATAATAATAATAATTATTATTATTATTTGTGTATATCTTGTATCTCTGACAAGAAAAAATGGGGATTTTTTTCTCGGACGGTAATGTGAATGTGTAATGTCCATTTACATATTAGGGCATGTACATAGAGTTGGAACAGCATGTACCTTGATGAAATAGTATAATTTTGAGACCTACACCCAGCCACAGCTTCCATGTTTCTAATTTTGATTCCGTTTCATAATCATGTGATATCCGATTCAGATTATTCCCAGTCCAAAAATGATATCATGTAATTGTATAATTCATAAATATTTATGGTTGCATTTTACTGTCACATTATATACACTTTGATGGTCACTGATTTTGCGCCATAAATATTTTATTCATGTTAACTATTCAGAATACAGTTAACCTTCATATGAACGTTTCAACTCAATTTTAAGTAGATTTGATGGTCATGAAGAAACTGTAGTTGGACTATACACATTACAAACAGTAAGTTGAGTGATATGAGCATTCATAATGCTCATTCTAATGATGACGAATGACGAGAATACCAAAATCCAAAACCATGCACTGGTTATTCAGTATTATTATTATTATTATTGAGTCAAACGTATAAAGGTGACATGGATATTTCGTCCTCCCACGCTCCTCTCTGTACTTTCTTTCAACATACCACACTTCCATTTAAGTCAATTTAATCTCATCGCCACACATTTTAATTCCCTCGCGGAACTGGTTTTTTTTTCTCCTTATGAATTCTTTTTATTTCATTTATTGTATACATTTGTACTATGGCAAAGGCAAAAGTATATAAAACCTCCATGAAAAAACTAAGGAGAGCCATGGATGAGGTTTAAGGTTTCAAATGAAATGCTAATGATTTCAAATACACTCACTATCGTGTACACCTTTTGTACATACACTTTGTGAACATGATTCATTTGATATCCCACATTTACTTTCATTCATCTACTCATTCATCCATTAAATTAACCTTCACTCCTGTGAAACTAACACATATCGAAAAGGAAAAACTGTTATATTTCTTACCTGTTCTTCGTATTTCGTGTAGTTTCCTTATCTGTGTGTATTTACTCATTAACAATTCATAAAAGCAGGCACACACCTGACATAATACGGTTTCAATGCAGATTACAGCTTCACACATCCTTGTATGCATCTGTAACATAAGAAAACAAACACTCCAAGTTAATTATTCCACCGTCCACTTTTTTTTGTTTATATATATGTATGTATAATGATTACCCAACAAGTAATTGAAATCAACAATCAGAGATACGATTAAATTTAAAGATTGTTTGTGCTTTATAGTATGTACTTTGAAATCAGAAATTCAGAATTTCCAGTGGTGTGTCTGGTGATTAAGAATTAAAATCACGTTTTTCCATGTGACAGTTATGGGACAATATGTTTTTATTTTCATTTTCTTTGGTGTTTACGATCTGCAGTTTTGTTTTAAAGTTTGTTCAAAGACTTGAGAGTGATATCTCATCTAGATCTCGTGTGAGTATGAGCATATATACACAGTTTTTTATTTGAGAAAAAAATTCATGCAGTTCACTCTATACAGTCCACACTTGCATCTACATCAAAATGTTTGAATTTGCCCTGAAAAGCACACACGGAGAGAGAAATGAAAAGGAAAAAAAAACAATAGTTTTTCATTTAAATATGCTCATTATGTTGTTCCCTTTATGACATGATTTGATTCGGTAGAAGTGTAACATTGACATTATATACTTAGATAATCACTCCATGCTCAATTATGTACATAAATATTCTATAATATTCTTCTCAGGATTATAATCTTAATGATAACTATCATAATACATCAGTCAGCAGCACCTATACAAAAACGTAGTAGTATTACATATTTGCAGAGTGTCATTGGAATCGGAATTCTATAGTATTATATAAAAAAATTTTTCCTCATTTTGTCTGTCATTTTTGTGAGGGTAATGTGAACTGCAGCCATTAAATATATTCCTATTTTATAGTATCATGTATCATTCACACTTTTTTGTTTATATATTAAATTTAATAATGCTCAATTTTTCATGATGTTATATTATTTCATAATTCAGTAGACTCATAAAACACATTTTTGTTCTGAGTTTCTGAGAAGTTTAAGTTTGTGTGACCATTTCATATTTTGATATTCCTTGTACGTCAAGACGTATAATATGTACATTTTGTGAATTTCAAGTTTCACTGAAAAAAATTACAAGAACGTTGCTGTAGGTGCACATGGAATCCTTTTGCCTTGACTCTTCTCTCTTCTTTGTGCACCACATTAAATCCAACATATATAAACAAACTATTTATTTTGCAATTCGTAAGCCGTAAGCTCAAGCTTAAACGACAACCACATTTTCTCATCATTGTCGTTTTACCCCTGCGGAATACAAACTATATAAATATTCTGGAGCATTACATCAAATGTGTCAAGAAATAATGACATGAAATTACTAAATGAATGTCAGGACTCTCATACGTCTCTCGTGCTCAACAATATATACTCGATAGTACAAACGTAAAACATATGAAATTATTCATTCCAAACATTGCGAATGTTTAGAGACGACGAGACTCTTGTACATATATACATGAATGTACAAGGAAATATAAATATTTTGAAGGAAAAGTGTTTTAACAAAAAAAAGGATAAACACTGTCATGATATCATCTCTCAAGAATGATGTCATAAAGAAAGAATTGTTTACATTCTGAAGGAAAATGAAGCAGGTATGTGTATGTATACTTTCTATGTACTGTACACATAGGAATAATGAGTCTGTCTACTCTTATTCTGCTCCTTCTATATAATAGTAAAACATATAGCATTAATGTGTAATGATGCCTTGTCAAAGTTCAGGAAAAACAATGTACAACTGCACTCATAAAAGTACTTCGAAAATGTCTCTCGTCTCGTAAATGTAGACAATTCGGTACACTCAAATCTTATTGATTTTTTGTGTACAGATATTTTGTCCATTATTCTCTTTTCTTTTTTTTGTTGAAATTGAAAATGGATACGGAAAAAGATGGAATGCTGTTTCGTCTTAGTTCTTTTAATGATTTCTCCATGTAGTACTAATAAGTATAGTGGGCTAAGGAATGTCCGTCATCTATATGTATATATATTTTTTCTGAATATACCTATACACGGATGATGATGAGTAAGAAGATGAGAATATGACATGACATGAGTGCAAATTGGAGGAGCAATAATTTACAAAATAATCATTCACTGACTATCCAACTGACTACTCAGTTACGTGAACGTGTTTTGTGGAGTGTGTTTTTTTCATTTTTTTTTTCATTTTGCATTCTGCAGTCTATACACACACTTTGTCTTTTTTCCCCATCTCGCAAGCTACCGTTTATTTTTCATCAAATTATTATATTTTTTGTTGTGTCGATCATACATCATATCATGTTTTTGTAGCCTGATGCTCAATGTACCGTGTCTCTTGTATATACTTGTCTTTCATATTCACATATTCATTCCTATTCGTTGTATTGTTGTTGTTCCTTTGTCAAGAGGAACTTGAATGCAACAGGATAATAACCATGAATAGATGTAGGATATGTAATACATATCTTTGTGCGTCCATTCAATATAATATGTACCTATAATACACAGATATGAATAGTTGGCAGTCGGTAGCCCTCCATGAAATATACACAAAGGATGCAAAAAAAATTGTCTTGTTATTGCTACACATATTACACTTACACATGTCTATAGATAATATAGAATATTATACATCTGTTGGTATTTACTTATGGAAGGAACTTTGCACTTTAGCTCTCTTGTCAGATTCTGATTGAGAGTATCAAAAAAAAACTACAACTACGGCGGGCTATGACTCTAAATTATTATGATTGCAATGTATTATAACAATATAAATATATGACTATGGTCAGCATCTCATCTCATCCATCCATTGAACGAGATACAAGATGGAAAAAGAGAAAGTTTATCATGCGGAACTTGTCGTAAGAGTAATAGATATATAGTAATAGCAAGCAAGAGTAAAATATAGTAACAAGAGAGCGAACCTTATTCAATCATCTATTGAATTACTTCAACTTGAAGCAGCAAATCTTTCTGTTTTTTCTATTTCTTTCATTCATTCATTCATTCATTCATTAGGCTATATACATAGGTAATCCACCATAAACACACATACAAGTATATGATAATAATAATACATCGAGAAACACTTTACATTCTATAATTCTATCTGTACATGACGGACTAAACTTTAAATACGTGTACACAAACTATTTATATTGCTCAGATATTCTATTTTACTCTCAAGTAATTTTTTCTTACACTTTTCATCTGGATGTGATCAACTAGATTACGCATACAGAATTAGATAGAAAGAGTAAATTTACGTTATGGTGTAATCGAAATCATTTCCAAGTGGTGCAACTAGAATAGTGTAAAGAGTTAATGTGGTGACTATATATATAAATATAGTCAAATGTTCAAATGTAATCAGGGGGCACACAAATTCTAAATGTTTGTCGGCTTTACTCTGTCCGTAATTGTAACTTACGACTTGTATACTGTACTTGTAGGAATTCTCATGTTACCTACGTGTGTGTCTGTGTGTGTGTGTAAGCGTAGCAAATTTAACTAATGTACAAATCGGCAGCAGTATATTGTGTACTGCTGTGAGTCAGTACTACTGACATATGAACGTGAGGATTCAAATGGTTATTTATTTATTTCAAATGGAAAAAACTTATAATAAATGAGTTGGACTGACCGATATTTTTGTACATGATTTAATATTTCATTCATTTATTCAAGTCTGTACTTTTTTGGGCATGTTGTGATTTGTGGGGTGGACTTGTGAATTCTGGACTTTACGTGAAAAATGTCATCAGCATATAGTATATATATATGTAATGTGTCTGTGTTCGTTAGTTCTCCATTTCAGTATTAGACTGGGTTAGTAATGTTTACAGTTACATGTTTTACTTTTGAGGTCTCACAAATTATGATTGAGAGATTTGACTGTCTATGGAAGTACAAATACAAGAGAATTGCGTGTAGACTATGGAGTCCCTCCACGTGCATTTACATTTTCTCGTTTGTAAACTGAGAGAGAGAATCTCGAGCCAAGCTGTGTTTTTGTATCTGATTCTGCATATGATTAGAATAATATTGTAATATCTGTGTAGTACCGTCAAAGTTGAGTGTCAATGAAGGAAATTAAGTGTAAATGTTTCGTAGGAACATCTAATGGTTGCAGATTAGCAAAACAGACTAGAACTTATAATAAGTACATATGCTAATATCTCTCATTTGACTAATTGCATTTAGTGTGGAAACAAGAGGAAATTCCCATTTAAAGTCGGTAGAGGTGGAAAAGGTGACACAATATATTCTTCACAGTGTGTGTACAACCTGAATGGATTTCCATAATATTTCTTGAACAGTTTTCCCCCTTCTTCTTCTTCGCCTTCTTTGTCTCCCAAATGAATCATGACCATAAATATCCTCTGTTAAGCATTTGACAGTATCGAACCATGTGAACAACATTCATTTTTCTGAATGAAATCGTTGACTTGTGATCTCCGAGTAAAAAACGTTATATTATATTACTATCATTTAATTACTTACAGTTAAATTTATAATGTATTCCCCAGTACATAGACGAAATCCTCTTCTCTTTATTCTCCTGCGGAGGAGTTTCAGGTTTCAGCAATTTCAGAATGTTTTACAAATAGACACAAATCATTATTCGACATTTAGCATCTATACAAAAATCCTCTTTACATTTAATATTAGGAAATTATATTTCGTTTTCTTCTTCTTCTTCCATGAATCTTCTTTGACATTTCCAAAATACTCTTGAGTAAATATAAGTTGGATTTGAGTATAGTTTCTAATATATTAATGGTTTTAATGTAATGGAAAATAGGTACTAAAAAGGCGGGTGTATCTACATATTTAATATGTACACTGTACAAATATGAATATATTTCAATCAGAAAATGAGGATACAGATAATATACGTCAATATAACTATCGTATTACAATGAATTTCGAATGATTATAAATTGTTTCTTTGGACCAACAATGGTGAATATTTATTGCAAACGTGAGTGGATGTAGAAACACAATATAAAAATATCTGCCTATAGAACTAAATCAAATCGAATAGGTAGATATAACAATAAATAAATAAGACGGTCCTCGTCGCCGTCGTCGTCGTGTGGTCGTGGCCACAGAAAAAGACAAAACTGTAGCGCACCCAAAAATTCATGTACTGTGGACTGTGGCACAGCAACAATGGTTTTTACTTTTTAAAATCATATTACATTTTAATATTTAGTCGCTGCCGTGTAGGACAAAAGTCCTTTAAAAATTATATGCAAACATTATACCAATGTGTATGAACTTCATGTTCAAGTTTCTGTTATGCGAATAGTGAAGTTTGACTATCATATTCTGATTACTTTTGCTGCTTCTACCAGTACTCACCGGATTTTCATATACTTGTGAGGTTGTCTGAGGCTTTGTGTTTTGTTCGTCTTCATCATAATCATAATATACATATATTTTGGCCATGATAATAGTAAAAAAAAGAAGATTTACAACATAATATGATTTTAATTTCAATTCCTTCGTCAGTATACTTCAAAATTGAAGTTGAAATCCTATTATATTAGGAAAAGGATTATTTATTTACTATTAAGGTCAGGATTTTTTGGAGAGGATCATCAATTAATTTTAATTTTAATTTTCTAATGGTATTAATATTAATCATAATTGTTTGTTGATGCGTTTTTTAACTATATATAAAACTCTTTCACGAAGAGACTGGTTAATCATGGAATTCCGATAAAATCTTCCTAGAAAACCCCCTGAAGGTTGAGAATTTCACTGCGTAAAATATTAAATGAAGGCTCTGGTGAACATTAAATAATGAGTATAGAGGATATTATGTAATTTTCTTTTCCCTATACACAAACCAGTCATTTATTAATATTTAGTACCTTCATTCGTCTTTTTAGTTTTAACTGAGAGAAAAAGTACAGCCATCCATTGTTATAAGGATTGCGGTTAAATTATGTGATTTGAGTCATTTGAGGCAAAAAAAAAACATTGAGGTTTCCCTTATGCATAATTGAATTGAGGAAAAAACCTCAATGTGTGTGGGTGACTTTGACTTTGTGTGCGATGCTCGACTTTGAGTACACGAGAATGACAACTAAATGTTTTTATTCATTATTTTTGAATCTGACAATCAAAGACATGCAAACAGGGAGCATTTAAATGGCTTTTTGTTTGCAAGCCAATTAATTTCAGTTTAGTTCTTTTTTTTACTTCAATTTGATATTTACCTACTCTGAATTTATGAATTCTAGTGAAAGTATGTACATACTTTGGTAAATAATAAACGTTGTTTGTCGTTTTTCTTTTGTCGTCTTTGTCGCAAAGACAGTAACAATAATAATTACTGAATACAGTAGATTGTAGATCCTTCATAATTAAATATAGAAGCCTTGATGGCTCATTTATGCCATGGTTTGAAGAGGAGAGTTATTACCATTATTACTCGTTTTGACATAGTTAATTGCTTGTACAAATATGTGTGACAGCCTCAGTCATACATATATATGAGAACCGTAAGAAACTAATACAAGGTTTTCACTATTTTGGATTTGGGCTCGGTCTTATTCTTATTCCATATTAATATTTTCAGTTATATCATCATTGTATTTTCACTGTTAAACTTCTTACTTATAATTTCTAATACGGATAGTTTTATCGTTTTATATGTAATACCTATACATCAAATCTTCGTGCGTGTGTGTTCTTTCCATTTTCGTTTATGGTAAATTTACTTAAGTGAATAGTGGGCAAAAAATGACAATGGCATGAAACAAAGTGTATGATGGTTGATATGGGACACTCGTCGTGCAGTCACACGCTACATGCATGTATATGTATATTTATTTTTAAAAAATTTACTTTATCATTCCTTCTTGTTTTTAATTCAAGATGATGAAGAAAAAATCTACATTTTATAGTTCATTGAATCAGTCAGTCAGTTGCCTGTTTTGAATTTCATCTTTTCATCATTATTTTGTGAATTCTGATGCGACTCGGACTCTAAATCTAAGAGAAACTACATAGAGCAAAATAAAAATAATTATTTCTTGTTATTGTTTGTGTTTGTTTTCTTTACGAATGGAGAATGAAGTAGTAATAATGTAATAGAAAATGAAACGTACGATGTGGTTTGAGTGACAGCAGGATAAAGTTTGTTGTCCTATATATGAGTGAGTACATATATATGCGCGCGGTATAAAACGGTAAGCTAATGTAATTTTAAATTATAATGTGTATGTTATGTGAGCAGTATCTGTACTGATGACTTGTATATGGGTAACTTGTTTGAGATAGATTAAACTCTCAAGTAGTATATGTATGAGCCATTACACGAGGAATTACAGTTTTTATAGTTGTAAGACAATCGTAAGTGTGGACCGTATAAGGGATTTATAACTGGGTGAAGGAAGACTCACAAGTCTAGTTTTTTAAAAGTGTGTGGATATATACCTACATTATAGAGAGAAAGAGAGAGAGAGAGTGTAGTTGTATTGTCTGCTGTTTGAAATGTGTGTGTTGGATATTACATATGTATTTAGTTTGGTTTAGGATGAGATACTGGGGCATATATAGAGTGCGTGGGTAAATGGTGAAGTGACAGGTTAATGTTCAGATTTGAGATTCCCTGTAGAAAATGAAATTATTATATACATACGTATAGACCGTGTTGTGTTGGGAGGAATGTAAAGGACGTTGAGGCGGTTGCAAGAGATGATATTTTGAAATTCACCCAATTTGGTTAGAAATCGATTTATTATCTTTAAGGACAAGGTTTTGGGACACGCCGTACGCAATTCAACACAGCACACAGGGTGAATTCAAAAAAAGAAAGAAAAAATCCTCTAGAGATATTCCCAGTCCCAGTCACACAATTGTTTGTTGATCATCATAAACAACTCAGCAAGAACAAGATGAAGCTCTCAGCAAGACTTCTTTTTGACTTGACGCTCCCATTTATTATGATTATGTCACTCTTTCTCTCCCTGTCTCCTCTCTCATTCATTCACACAGAGAATCATTCATATTTTACTATATCGACAAGTCAATTGCAAATTGAAAAGTTGAAGGTGTAATACTACATTTTTTTAAGAAAGAAAAGGAAAAAAACATGCTTGCACTTTGCATTTTGCACTCTCTATCTCTATATATGACATATAGGTATGTATATATGAGTTGTCTCCTTTTACATAATTGATGATTAATTGCGGATTGCCAAGTGAAATACAAGTAAACGATTAGGATAACGGCAGGAAAAATATCCCTATTGAGTTTATTACGAGCATATTGATGGGTTTTGTGTTGTTTGTTAAATGGACTGAGTAGGCGGCCGGTGTATGGATTTGAATATTTGGACTGCTCAGGGTCGCTAAATCACACATCATTTTGCTTCTTCTAATTGCAATAATTGACTTTCAATATATGATTTAACAGATTAGCTCACAGTCTTGACATTCATTTTGACACCGCCTGCTTGCTACATATATATATGTCCGCTCAATTATTTTATCACATGTGCCTATTATTTCGCACATTCAATTTATTTCTTTTTAACAGTATATATCCCAAAATATTTGTCAAATCTCAAATGTATCGTAAGCACATGCAAATAATCACAATAGCATTACCTAAATAATAAAAATGAGTCATCGGAATAATTTCACCATTTGACATTTGACCCCTCACTCGCATAAATTTACTCCTCGCCACTCCAGTACAAAAAATGTATGTAATAATTCTGGATGTTCACATTTCAATGTGATCAACCCAACTTTAAATATTTTATTCATAAAGATTTGTTGGGAATGAGAAAACTTTACGTAATATTTATTTTGAAGATGATGATGATGATGATGACGATGACGATGAGAGACATCGGCTTCTCTTTGATTCCTCCTTTAAAAAGTAAAATTTAATAAAGAGCGAGGCAGGAAATGAGGGTTGGTCACTCATCGTCAGTTAGTTGACGTTGAGAGTGGGGCTGGACATAATATGTATAGTTTTCAATTTTGTCTGTCAAGAGGAGAAAAAAAATGATGAGTTTGTTTTTTCATCAACTTTGTAATACAAATATACAATGTGTAATACATACAATGCTCTTTTGTATCCTGTGGTGTGTGACTGCTCACTACATTCTGCAAAGCACTCAAAAGTTAAATATGCAGACATTTCTGAATTGGACATTCAAGAGTTGACTCTGTCGTGAGAATTTTTGGTCGATTTTTATGACGACAACGAAAAGACGGAGAGAACAAAGCTAAACTGCTGACGGTACATGCTGACCATTGATGAGACTTGCCTCTAACTCAGCCTTGGTCCGTCTATCTGTACTTGTTTCTTCTCCTTTTGATCCCCATTCCAATGCAACTTTTATAGCTCTCATCATTGTTCTTGATTCTCTTGATGTAATGATGACAACTGTTTAACTCTCCCCTTGATAGACCTTTCCTTGGATTTTTACCTATATCAAACGTGTATCTGCGTAAAAAACCCAAAGGATTCTGAAGATTGAATTCGTTCTTCTCATTTTATTCCCATTTCTGGTTTATTTAGTACGTGTATATTACTTAACACCATTTCAATCTCTGCCGTATTTTCTTGAGAAAATCCCATTTTGTCATTCCATCTAACCAGTCAGAGTTGAAGTTGGACATACCAAAAGTTGGACAAAATGAATTTGAATTTGGTAATGAGGGAGTTTTTTGATGTTCACTGTGCTCATGTTTATGTTGAGGACTTTTTTTGTATTTTACAATCAATGCAAACTATACACGGATAAAGGTACAATCTACGCTGGTTTTGTTACATTTTTTATTTGATCGTGACGTTCAAGCAGCTGAAACTGAAAGTATAGTTCCTGTGAAAATGAAGGTAATTTTCTTGCTCCTCTTCGCACACTTTGTCACTAAGCCTGCATCTTGTTTCTATAATATATACGTATACATACTTTTTTCCTTCAAAAGTACGGCATTACTGTAAACTGTATAAGTTTGTAAAGGAAAAAGGAACCGACAATCTTGCTTTGTCGTGGAATTTGCTTAATTTAGAATCTTAACATTTTGTCTGTCTACGGGCGTTCACTGCTTACCTATGTATATATTTAGTATTATTTAGGTATCTGAATTCATTGTCAGTATAGAGTATAGTATAGAGTCTATGCTATAGACAGTAGTCAGATGTGCAGATGTGCAGAAAATTGTTTGTTTGGAAGTTGTCAGTTTTGTGAGTTTGTCTTGTCCATGGCTATGCACTTGGAAAAATGTGAGTAAGTCATTATATATATATATAGGATACAATATTATAATTTCAATGTAGAGTGGTCAGAGTATCGTAAAAGTTAATGCTTGAACATTCAGGAAATATTCCTCGTCATTAAATTTAGAGTTATTATGCGTTGTGTGCATTCCAAATCCCAAATTGACACTTTGTCGAAAAGGAAAGTTTTGTACAAATATAACTTGAGTGTACAGAGACGAACAACTCAAATTAGAATTAGACATTAGTTGTTACACAGTACTTAAAGACATGATTTTCTATGTTGTAAACTCTTATTTGTATTTGTATTGTACAATGTCTGTGGTGTACTGGATCACAATAGACATTACACATTCGAGATGAAGGAATTGGTAAGGCTCAAGAAAGATTTTGGGATTTACAAATGAATGAATGACGAATGACCAATGCATTTGAGTTTGTCACTGAATGACAGAAAGTTCACTAAAAAATAGACCATTGGCTTTTGTAAGTACAACTAGAACAATTTGTCATTCTGGGATTTTACATTGACTGATGGACGAGAGCCGAGAGTATAGGTAAGAAGTACAGAATAGGTACATTACATAAGTAGGTATATCTGTATAAATTTGTCTATTTGCATGTGTGGACGGGACACGTCTCAATCTCAATCGAGTGTCATAACATTATTACTCATATTCTCAAGTTAAATATTCAAATCCTAACTGACAATAAATGGCTTCCTTGTCAAACCGAGTTGTGCATAGTGCATAGTAATCAAGTGAATCGAGTAATGTTACATTAGTCAATAATATACCCATATATATCTCTCTGTACATGAGTACATACATAGAATATGATGAATATATACATTTTTTCATTATATGTTCTTGGATGGGGTTGAATTTTGAATTATCCATGTCAAATGTGGGAATTGATTTGAGTCTGAGTCTTATATCGTTAGAGTTAGTTGGAAAGAGTCTGAAAGGAGAGAGAGGTGAGTGAAGTAATAAGTAGCACCAAGTACAGTATTGAATGTGTAGACACGGGAAAGCACGGCCCAAGGACGATTCAACTCCAACAGCGAATTTTTTTATGCTTCAACCTCACAACATTTGAATTTGGATTTTTGGCTGGTCAATGGAATGCAAATGGGTATAGTGTGCTTAACATGATAAAGATGCATAGTATCACGCGGTTGCCTTGCAAAACACTTTTGTGAACCATCTTCGTCACTTTAACCCCTTTGATTTGTACGAGCTCATGCATGGGAATATGTATGAAGGGAGGCATATATAGGAACGTTTATTGAGGCGTGATGAAGGAAAAACTCATATGCAAACTAATTCTCTCTCTCTCTCTCACTCTCAGTGTAGTTGTAACCTATGCATTGCTTGAGCATGGATTTGGATTTACAAATTCCGTTTTCACTTTCATCTTTTGACTCGTCGTCATTTGGACAGACTCGTGTGGGCAGTGAGAAGAGAATGATTATCCTCCATCTTATTGCATACTATGCAATGCATAGAATTTATGACAACATCAAATCCAATTCGTGTTTTTTTCCAGTTGAGAAAAAAAGTGAAGAATGAAAAAAATGTGTGTGTGTAAGCTGGAGACGGCAACCACAACGGGAACACAGTCGAGAGACAGACAGACACACAGACAGTGAGAGAGTGTTGAATATGTGTTGATAAGATGCGTTGGTTGAATACAACAAAGCACATGCTATCCAGCCAGCTATAAGGAACTTCCTTGGGGGTTTTGTGAGAGTAAATCCTGTTAGGTCTTTCATGTTGCGCCTTGTTATTTGCATGCTAATTGGGAACGTCATCGGATTTTAAAACCCGGGGTTATCAACTTTCGACGGCGACCAACGATGTAGATGAGTCAGAGTCTCAAGTTTGGTATTTCTCTCACCAAAAATTTACATATACATTCCTCTTTGAAAGAAAAAAAAAGTCTAATCTTAATCCTTAGGGAAAACTTTACATTTCGTTGACAAAACACAATTACATAGAATATTACAAATCCGTCCATGTATATAAACTTCTCTTATGTCTTTTTTAAACTCGTCGCTCATTTACATTCAAAACAATAGTATTAAAATAAAAATGGACTGTCTATTCTGTATACATATAGTATACAAGCGCTCCTCGTCCTCACATCTGTATATTTTAATACAACTTGCGTAACTCTGTCAACACAAATTTTTTCTACCATTCGCATCATAAGAACAGTAAGAACACACGCATATATTCGTCATAAATCACTGTATACATGGAATGCAACTTAAATCCGATCCTGAAAGATACTGAACACATTTAACAATTCGTATAGTTGAGGGAAGTCTATTTGTATATGTATAGGTATAGAAAAGTACAATATTTTGAATTTGGCCTTTGTACTTGAAAATTGAGAAACTGAAAGTAATACACACGATCCACTATACTTCGTAAAGTGATGTAAGGAAATCTTACTTAATAATTTCCAATTAAAAATGTACCCCAAGATAAAAAAATAAATGTGTATACCTATATTTACCAATGTGGACCAACGCCTAGGTATACCTACCAATACCCAACCCGATTGTGCATGATTCTAAAGCGTAAATACACATTGTATAAAAGCGCTTGCTTATTGAATGGAGAATATTTTACGATGCTTTTGATTATACAAAGTTTTGAATCGGAGAATCTCAATCTTAGAGGATCATTAACGAATTGGAAGAATAAACATAATTCAGCATAAATTTAAGAGCCACCCATTTGATTCCCATCATTAACCTTAACAATTGAAATCTGCAATTTGGACACGTACTAACTCCTATTACATTAGATGTTTACAGATTTGTGCAGAGTTGTACATATTATGGTTGCGTTGCCAAAAGGAGGTATTACATACACATTATCTTGAAGCTCACACCGTCGTCATAATGATATAATTTTCTATCTTGAGTGCGACAATGTTGATGCTAAACCATTTTTAGGGAGTTATTTAATAACTTGATCATGTATAATACTTTTAATCAACTGTTGAATCTAGAGGTCATCTCATAATATGGTGTTGGTTATTAGCAAATTCGTTGTTAAATGATGTGAGATCCACATGAGATAGCAATACACTCAAGTGTATGTAAATGTATATATGTAAAATAAGATGGGAAGGGATTTTATGTCTAAGCTTTTCCGACTGATCAATCAAAAAAATGACGTGTGACATAAAAACAGGAGAATACACAGTATGTAATACATACACCTTTGAACAGTAGAAAAGCTTTTTAACTGTTACTCATTTTCAATTCAATGCTGTGACTTCTTCAACTATTGAATTCAATGCAGTTTTGTTGGTTATTTCTTTCTTACTGCGGTTATATTTGTATATAGTGCATATTTTTGCATATTTTGAGTATCCCTGAAGTAGATAAAAGTTTCCGTGGTTCCTTCTTACATCATATAGTGATAAACATGAGAACAACCAAAAGGAAAATAGTAAATGAAAATGTAATCATCCTTGAAGTCATAATAAATAATTATGTATATATTTTTAACTTGACTTTGCTTCTGACATACTCAAGAGTCAAAATATGCACAACCCTAAGAGTTTGAATATATAGCACAGGCAATATTAGTAAATCAATAAACACTGTCATCTAAACTGTAAGAATAAGAAATCTTTTTAATTCTGACGATTCCAAATTAAATGTATTTATGTGTATTTGAGAGTTCAACTCAATCAAAAATGAGCCAAGAGGAAAATATTTTGTTGGATTTCATGGTTGAAAAATGAAATGCTATGATTATTGCAACTAATTAAATACTGATGATGAAAAGGAGAAGAAGACGTGACTTGTTAACTTTGAATTTTTGATAAACGTTCTCTTTCTCCTTGCTTATCTTTGACAGAGTCCATCAGTATATGCCTATATAAGTTTCAATAATAAACTACGCAAGTACATTGTATGTACATGCTCGATCAAAATACTTACAAATGAAACTTTTCAGCTCTCAAACTGTGAGAGGTGGACGAGAGTGAACCGGAAGACGAGAAAAAATCAATATACTATATAATTTCATTGGAATCTCAAGTATCCTCATGATGATTCTGCCCTGTAATTTGTTTTACTTTTATTATGACAATACCTCTGTAGATATTTTCAAAACAAAGTTTTTTTGGCAGTTTGGCACGATTGGGCAGTGTAACTTGAGGATGGAAAAAAATCATAAAACAAATCCTTGACCACGGCCAGTCGACAGCCTTTGAGTGTATAGGCAGACATATACTTGCATCTGTACTTGCAACATTTCATGCATCTGATTACTGATTGTGAGCTATCATCGATCAATGGAAATGATCAAGTATTAAGTTATTTAGGATGTAATATATTATACGTACACACACACACACCTCGTGTATTATCGTGGTATTTTGTAAATAATTTCTGGAAGTACAAGATATCACGCCTCCTTTTCACTCTCTCAACTTTTCGCAAATGAAGATGAATGTGAAAATGTCTAATATCCTTCTCCTCCCTTCTAATGAATGAAACGTGTGCGTATTATCCTTATGATGACACGGAGACAGCTCAAATTATTACAATACTGTTTAATTACAGGTGGATATTTTCAATGAATGTGTTCTATTGCATAATTCTGACGCGGACTGTATAGCAAATATAACAAATGGATGTAGAAATTGTGAAATTATCAATATATATGAATTCATGCGAATCAAAATAGCATATGTGTGTGCATGTTGAAATTCGATTATTGAGTACCCATGTGTGTATCAAATCCACAGTCATTATAAATGAAGTTGAAATTTAAGACTCTCAGACAGAGTCAAATATTTGATTGTTTAATGGGGTATATTCTTGGAAGTTTCGTATCATATGTTCACTATAATGATTTCTTATGACTGTGATGATGAATTTCGTGCTCTTTTTCTTTATTTTCAGGTGGCATCCATTAAAAAAACTGATGGTTCTTTATCGGGATGGAAAAGCTCACCCACACAATATCACATTCAAACTGATGAGGGTCCAGAGCGTAGTTTCAGATTCCAAACGTACAATGGACAGTATCGACGGGAAAAAAGATTAGATGATGGTGAGAGTTGAGAATTTTACTGCCCGCAAAAACATTGACATTTTTAGTCCTTCTGCCAGACTCATAAATTTTTCTGCTTTCTATCGGGAAATTTAAAAATACCATTTATCGAAAACTATAGGGACCGTAGTCGGAAGCTACGGATGGGTGGATCCGACTGGTTTTCTAAGGATGACAGACTACATTGCTGACGGCAAAGGTTATCGAATCGTCAAAACTAGGTGAGAGGAAAAATTCTGAGATTTGCAATAATATACGAGAATTAAGTATATATTTACTTGAATGAGTAACTATTACATGTGCTATAAAAACTGAAAATAATATGTACTATAGGATGGAATTTGTTGGCTCAAATTCAGTGGAAGCAACAGAGACAAAGAAAGTTTACGTTCCGATAAAACATTCGACAAAAGTCGTTACCAAAGTCCCAAGATTCCGTGACACTTCCGTTTCAAAAACTACAACGGAAGAACCAACAATAATCTACGACGCTTCTACAGAAGCAGCAGCCTCCAGTTTCCCACTGGTACAAGAACATCCTCTGCCTTTATTACCACCACCAGCTAAACCTTTACAGTCTTCATTTCGAGTGAGAAGGCCCTCCGAAAAGGCACTGTTTAGTCCTGGGCAACCGAGAAATGGAACTTATGTCGCAACTTTTGTGCCTGGACGTTTTAGAAATAGAAGGCCAATAAGAATTAGAGGTATTCATGTTACCCCCTTTTTTTCATACAAAAACATACCAAAGTATAATATAGTTACTTTGAATTTTATAAAAATAATAATTTAATTTTGACATTTAGCAGAAGGTCAAAGAGGTTCAGATGTTTTCGGAACTTATGCGACACCATTGAGAAAACCAACAGGATTTATTTATAAGATTCCTCATCAGGTAATTACATATATAAGTTACTGAAATTATATTACTGTGTGTATTGGGAACTGGGATTAAAAGATTAAGAAATGAGAGCTATATTGACAATATTTCAGTATCATCGAGAAGAAACTGATCGTGATGGATCTCGACTTGGATCGTTTGGTTATGTTGATCCCTTTGGGATCAGAAGAGTTATTCACTACAGTGCAGCCAGAAATACGGGTTTCGATGCAGCCAGAGACTTTAAATTTGTTGGTAGACAGTATTAGCGGCTTTTTCACTTGACCGTGTTGTTTAAGAGCTTTGATCATCATCACAGTTGAGGATGAAGGCTGGGCCACTTTTTTTGTAATCCAAAGATACGACTTTGGTCGATATGTTTTTTTTATGCGTACCGTATTTCCGCTTGTAGATTTTTCACAGCACAAATAAATATGTTTACAATTTAATTTTTTTTTCAAGTATTAGTACATAGTATAGTATAGTTTGTCTTAAAATGATTGTTCATTTGAATTCACGCTTCTTTCAAAATACACAAGTCACAAATAAGCTATTTTGTTGCAAAAATATGTGGTGTGCATTTTCCGAAGTAGCCGGAAATACGGTAATCTTCCATGTAAATGCCTGATAATATATTAAATAATGTTTTTGTTCTATAGTGCATCGAAAACTACTCAGAACATGTAAATAGAAAATAATTTAACATTTATGCACCCGCGTTTTAAATATAGTGTGATTGTTTTTTTTAGAGTTTGAAAAATGTGTGTTGTGCCAATTTTTACAATAATAACCTTTAAAGGTTTAACAGACTGCCAAACCCTACGTATCTTTTTTATGTGATACTTAATTACTTACTACTACTATTACCTCCGTCACTAAACACATCTTCTATATTGTATATATCATTTTTTCCCTTGATTTTATTATTATTGTTAAATTTCTTTTTAGGAAAAAACAAGTGTACAAAAAGTTAAAAATAAATGTAAATGGCCGATGATATTTCGAATATGTATACTGTAATTATTACTCGACATCAAGTATGTGTTTATATTTTAGCTCGAATAATGTTCCCTCTCGGACACAGGTAAATATTCACTCATAATTACTAGCTATAGCTATCATTTTTCATAATGGTTGGTGTTGGTAGGATAGCCTTAAAGGTATAGTTATCCATGCAATACTGTCCATAAACTTGAAAAACGATTATAGTTACAAGCGATCTCTCCAGTATTTTTTCAACTCTTTTATAATTATAAACACTAAAATTATACATGTTAACATAAAAGTCAGAGTGTACACGGTAGTAAATTATAGTGTGGAAGGGGAAGTGACAACTTGCTTACTTATATTCACCAATCCAAATACAAAATAACGGAATTACAAATGCTATAAGTTCACATTTAGACCAGAATAAACTCTACGTTTCAATCTAGCCTTACAAAACTATAGTAGAACAGTATTCAAGTATCTATCTATAATATTTCGAATAACATACGGTACGTTTATATACATACATATTGTAACAATAATGATTAATCTAATTTATATTCATCAGACTTACACATCTTTCGTGGATGATATGTACAAATAAGTATGTTAGGTACTTATCAATATTTCTTTCCATAATGTAACACGTACAATTTACTCAGAAAAAATTCTAAAGGCAATGGAAACTCCATTATGGAATTCTAAACAATAAGTCTTACTTGGACGCATAAATATGTATGCTATTATTATCCGTACATACTAAGGCACACGATATTTTCAAGATTCGAATCAAACTGTTTTGAAGGCCTAATGACAGCAGCACCTCATTTATCACAACTAAACTGTCAAATATTTATTGGACTAATAAAAGATTCAAATCTTCTCTAAAAGGCTTTTCATATCTCGTAATTAAAAAAAAACTCCATCGTGGACTCAAAACGTTTAAGATGAGTATGACGAGTAATACTCATTGAGTATACGTATATATTATGGACATACATATAAACAGCGAATAATATCGGATATCCATTAGATACGTTAACATCTAAAACTATCCACTCTTGATGTAATTAAGTGAAAGGTATATATATCCTTACTTTTTTCCATATAGTTTTTCCACATAGTTTTCTGCGTAACCGCTCAGAAGGCTGAACGAGTCTCCTAGTATTTGATTCCAACTTGGAACATGTTTCTTTTCATCCACGTTTGATTTCCTACCCGTCGACTCTTCAGTACTTGGAATGGGAGATTCTGCTCCATTTGTATTAGAGTTTGGAGTACCTTCCTTTGCAACCTCGTCAGTTTTCTTTTTTCTCGGTGGTGCTGATGGGGTTGGTACTTCTACTTTTTTCATGTTTTCGAATCTATGAAGTACCAAAATTATGTATACTCCTGTCATATTCATACTCTGGCTTCACCTAAATGTAACAGATCAATACAATGTTTCAATGTAAGTACTCACGGGTTATTAAACTCTGGTGAAAATTTTTCAGGTACAGGAGTCATCTTGGCAAGTTTAGCTGATGCAACTTTTTGAATTGTAGGTAAATTAGTAGCTGGTGGAACAACCTCTGTGGAGAAAAATGGAGTAGTTATAGGTACTTTTTTAACCTTGTCTTTTACGCAAATCCACATTGAATAAGTATAATTTACGACCCGGCGCACCATTTGGGAGAGTATTATGGGAAAACGTTTTTAATGAATGTAATCGTCTAAATGGAAATGTTAACACACCAAATAAAAGTCATCTCCACCGCAAAGCCAGAAAATGGATACAAACCTGTGGAAGTGCTAGAAACATGGTGAGAAAGGGGAACTCAATGTGTCATGAACTAGCATTCTCTTTAGAAATCTATGGTGTCTCTAGTATCGTAATTAGTCAGCTGAAATGGTTTGCGCGACAGTATCTGGACGCAGTCATGGTCTTGGGTACAGAGGACTCAAAACTTTTCCTCTCTGACTTCAACACATACATAAAGGAAAAGCTAAACTCATTTCTTTCAAAAATGCCGAAGAAGACACAAGAACATGTACAAGAAACTGTAAAAGATTTTGAATTCCTATCTAAAATTTCTATCTAATTAAAATTACTAATTATTATTCTAATCCGTTTATGATATATACGTACTGAGTATTCAACAATATATTTATCAATTTTAATGCCAACCCAATCTTCAACTGAGAGCGAGCAAATACTTTTATAGTTTTTGAAATTACCATGATAGTTTTATAGTTTCTCAAATTACCATGATAGATGAAATTATTGTCCTTTTCTGCTTCGGCTAGCAAACGTTTTCCTTCTGTCAAAAAGTATGATAAGAAATTGGGGTTGCCAATTTTGTCTTGACCCTTCTTCAAGTTTTCAATTGACACGTGAAGCCTTGAAATCTGCTCACCAACCAACTTTTTATCTCCACAGACCTATTTCAAAAATTCAGCACACAAATAGCAACAAGGGTTCTAATCCCAGCGAGACCGTAACTTTTTTAAACATATATCTTATGTTTTTAGGTTAAAAAATATGGAGAATCCAAATCTACCTTTGATTGAAAGAACTGTGCTAGACCGCTGTACGAAAATTTTTTGCCCTTTGCATTGGAAAGCCACGTCTTATCCCATCCGTACTTGACACTATCACGCGTCATTTGAAGTAGAATTTCCGTAAACATTTCTTCTGTTTGAATACATAATTTGGCTACGATTACATCTTTCATGTTGTCTTTAATCGCTTTTGTCACAAACATTTCCTGAGCCTGTGCCAACCTAGTAAGGAAATAAAATAAAACATCAAAGTTTCATTGATTATTAACTAACTAAACGGTTTAGTTATTTACATGAAATGCTCAACGTTTTAAGCTCTCTTGCTATAAAAACTTACGCAATTGAAGACAAAGCAGACAGCAAATCTGGATGAAAATCTGGTGTAAGATTATCACCAGCTGATTCTGCTGGTTTCAAATGCTCAAATATTCCGGATGCACTCTATAGAAGAACATATTCACAACAAAATGATATACTCCGGTAGATTTATCCAAATCATAAATGATTACGAGTCAATTGAGGAATTAGTAAGTACCTGAAAATATTTTATTGCATTTTTTCTTTCATCATCAGTGTCGATAATAGCAGAATCAACAGCCAGTTGCGTTTGTAATGCTCCAATATTGAAGAGGACACAATGCTTTTCATATCCAAGGTACGGAAGGGCTACAAAATTAAAGCAACCGTGTTAATTAGGTAGAATATTTACATTATTATTCTTTATTCTATAGTGCACAGTCGTCACTGCACACACAAAATATAAATGAGATAATTATTTACCCAGCGTCGGCTTTCCAGAGAAGCGAGAAATTTTGTTAAAAGAGTCTTGCCAGGTAAAGGGAAGAGACGTTTCAGTTGCAAATCCATTTGCCTCAAGCAAGCGAATCTGATCATGATATCTATATATAAATGATGAATGAACAAAATTTGTTCAATATATCTTCTATTAGATCAATTCTTTAACAAAGTGTATAGATTATACTATAGATAAAAGAATAATATTAAAAAAGTACATTACCTGTACAGTTGATCCAACAAAAATATAGACTTTTGCGGTGGAATTGCCTTTGATATGACATCCTTTCTTAATTTGTCCAAATCTTTAATTGCTTTCTCCACCTCAGAATCGGGCTTATTTTTAGTGTAAGGAATCAAAAATTCTTTCAAGCATTCTTCCAAATTGATTTCGATTGTTTTCTTTAAAGGAACGCCTAATAATTGGTCTTCCGACATGTTTTCTCTTCTGGATATTATCAAGTCAAACAAAAAGTATGATAATATGACAATTGTTTGTGAAGATTGAAGACTTTTGAGTTGAGTATATATTATATTAAAATATCTCCAAATTCGAGACTCGAATACGAATAACTTATATATTTATGTACAGAAAATTGGAACTTGTCAGCTATGAAGCATAATTCATGAGAAATAAAAACTAAATAATTTATAAAAATAGTATGTGCAGTCTTCTTTTATGATTTAGTGAAGGTGTATTACATTATAATATAGTAATTACAGAAAAATAACGAAAGATATTATGAAATAAAATTCTCTCAACGTGTGCAACTCAAAACTCAACTGGTGGCTCTGAAAAAGTCGCTCCTATATTCGCTGTATATGCACTAGTATGCAGGTATATGCAATATAGTCACACTATACACTTTGATTTCTTATGTCAATGAGTCATTCTTTGCCTCTGGCTTCATCACATTTATTATTAAACGTCTTTAACATATCATGTCAGTGCAATGCGTTTACTAAAATAATTTTTTTAATCTGCTTTACAATAATATTTTGTTTGTACTGCCGCATGCACACAAACTGTGTTCATCATAATTAATGTCCATGAAACAATTTAAGACAAAGAAAAAATGAAAACATATGTACTGGAAATGTGATCACAAAACTGAAGGTCATGTCAAATATTAGTGTACATAATGTACTTAGAGACTCTAAGTTAGAGTATATATATAGCGTCTATGTCCGTAGTAATATCAAGTAAACATACACAAGAAAAAAGTTCATTCTTTTTTAATTTAAAAACGCGAGGCAGGATGAATATAAAGCACAAAAATCATAGTATTGTGTGTTCTCGTGCAGTAGCTTTTTGAACATTAATTTGTAAAATTAACGCACATTTACTTTGCTGAAATGCCTCAAATCCAAAAATACAAAAGTTTTTTTTCTTTTCTATAAGCTTATTATCTAAATATGTTTATTCACAATTAAGTATGTTACTAGGCTAAAAATTATCGTTGGATACATCAGTTATTCATATAAATTACAATAGTGCTGATATTGCGTAATCATATTACTAGAATTTTTAGACACAATATACAATATATATGTAGATACATACTATAGGAAGGAAATCTTCTTGTATAAAATATTGTTTTGTATATCATACAAATGTGTGTATATAGAAGAATCGAAGTATAGATTTAATATCTCATAAAAAAATACAAAATTGTTCTATGTATTTCTTCGTACTATTTTGTATGTTACTAAATCATATATTTCTTACCGACATTAAGTAAAACGAGATTTGTACTTGCAACTGGAAATTCGGTCGAGCTCAATATAAATAGGCAAAACATTTGTATATATATATTTGCAGATTAATATTTTGATTCTTTTTTAGCTTGTAGTTTTCTTGAAATTTCTTCTTCCAATTTGCGAATGAGAGGGTCATAAGAAGTATAAGCTTCAGATTTCAGTAGGGCTTCACGATTCCTCATCAACTTTTCAATATCAACTTCCAAGGCACTTGGTTCAATTCGAGATGAGAAAACTCTCGGCTTATTCTCAACTGTTTCACCTGATCTCATATTATTATTAGTATCATTAGTATTACTCATCTGATTAAATGAATAAGTCCGAAGGGGTTGTTGCTGCCTTTCCAGATTATTTTTGGCGACCATACGCAATTCATTGCAGACAGTGGCAACTTGTTCCCGATCTTTACTTAATATTTCTTGTTGACGGCTGGCTAATAACTGCAACTTTAAATTGTCATTCTCCTCTCGTAATTGCTCTTTACTTTCTTCAGATTTCCTATCCAGCTCTTTTGCTAATCTTTGAGCTTGCGATTTGTATGTTTGTTTTTCTTGTAAAGCCACTTCCAATTCTTTCTTCGCTTGATCAAACTAAGGAAAGGAAAAACCATACATTTATTATTTATACCTAAGTAGTACAATTATTAAGTACTTTACGTTGAAAACGTAACATTTCATGGTAGTATTTAGTAAGGTTGTATTTGCAGATGAATCTGATTGAAACTTAAGATTAAAGGTTCTCAAGTACTAATCTTCATTAATTCTTACCCTTTGTTCCAACGAATCTAATTTCCGTTGTGTCTCGGGAACTGGCCATTTGTTACTCAGTGCTAACAACTCATTGCATTTTTCTTCTTTCATTGCAAGCTTTTCTTCGAGAATACGAATTTTTCCTTTCAATACCTCATTTTCAGCAATGGATTGTTCGAGTTGCTTGTGCATCGAAACAATCTGTTTACAAATGAAACGTTTTACAATTATTATACTACACAGTATGAACGCGTATTAGCAAGTAAGAAGTCAATTATAAAGAAATCCTAATATTATTATGTACATGATTTATACGAACAAGTCGTACACTGATTTACTATTATCTTACTTCAATTTTATGAACTTCTTTTAATCGTCGATTTTCCAATTTGAGACCCTCCAAACCGTCATTCATTGCCAGTGACTTTTCTCGTGCAGAATCTTGTGTCTATATTGGACAATTTAGGTAATTAATTAATAACCTCAAGAATGGCAACTAACCAACTTCCTCAAGAAATGTTTCAGCTAACAATGAACTCAAGTAAAACTCGCCTTTTTTTCTTGCTCTTTTATTTTTTCTTCTTTTTCATTTAACAGGCGAAGTTTCTTGCTGTACTCTTTTTTTTGTGCTTCCAATTCATCCAATTTTTCATTCACAATTTTTGCTCCTTCTTCTTTCTGCTTCTTGTACTCAAGGGTCATAATTTGTAAGTACGATTGTTCCTTTTCTTTCAACTGTAAAGCGATTTCAAACGGGATTATCGCTCTATTCACCAATTTCATATCATTGTTCGCATACTACTATATGTACGTACATGTTACAAATATAGGGCAAATGTAGTGGAAACCGAAGAATGACTTACTCTTCGACTGAAGTTCTCTTCTTCCTCTACTCTCCAATCATGGGCGGAAGTTGAGTCACTGCTTCGGGATTTTCTATTTTCCTTTAATGATACTCTTTCCTTTTCTGTATCAAACGATAATTTCCAATTTTGACCATATTAATTGATTTAGAATGAATCAAATTTTTATTACACAAAAGAGGAAGACAATTTGAATACATTATATGACTTACTCCCTGGTGATTTAGCGTTATGCGAAGTATTTTCCATCCCAGATTCTTCAAAATTGAATCTCGATGTAATGGTAGGTGATGCCTCCGACAAAATACACTTGTAGCTCAAAAAGCCAATTTTCTTATCTTTCCTGTTTGTGTAGATTGGAGTATTCCCTTTCAGTACTCTTCCTTCATCACTTGGCTTTGATGATGCAAATTTAAAAAAAAAATGTAATACTTATTTATGAATGAATAGCGGAACAAATTTGATACGAGTACAGAAGTACCTTCTGTATACTATTTACCTGGACACAGAATATATTGCCAATGTTGATTGTAGAAATTCCAATAGGACAACTTTTAGGATTTCGTTCTTTATTAAAAATTATTTGAAGAGGAGCCTCCAACAACTCTTGTGTAAACTTAGGGATTGAGAAAATCCACTTTTCATCCTCATCTTCATCAAAGTAAAAATAATTGACATTGTCCGAGTTATGCTTCGAATCATCTGGTTTAGCAATCAATTCACATTTATTTTCTGGTAGCCCAACTTCCAACGGAGGATAATGAAAGGAAATTTTCCAATTTTCAGCAAGAATTTCTTTTGCTTTGATATGGAAGGAATCGAATTTCAATTGTAATTCGAACTGTCCAGGATCACAAAGAATATTCTCAACACTTGGTACCAATCCTGTTACAGTAGCAGTCTCAGCAGATACGACAGATTTAGTTGAGCGGCCAGAATTTAGAGCACTATTAGGAAGAGACTGTTGGATAGCAATCAGATTATTTATTTGTTCTGGGGGTGTGATTGGAGTCAAAACTCCCAATTTTTCCATTTGTCTAGCAAGTCCAACTAAAGGATCTTCAAGTAAACGTGGTGGTAGTGATGAAGGTAAGGATATTCCATTTTCTTTTGGCTGAGCTATAGTTATAGTCTGCCTAGAGTTCTCATCACCTCCTCCAATACGAGCTACTATTTATAAATAAAAATGAAATCGTTTGTGGTTAACAAGTCTCAATAAATGTGAAAATACATTATATCATGTATTAACAATAAAAAAATATTGCCGTTGGAATAAAAATGAAATACCAGGAGGAGGTACGACAACTTCCTTTTGTTTTCCTTGTTCTTCTTTATTTTCTTCAAGCATTTGTCTGTTGCGATCCTGAAGCGAAGGTTTTGAGCTCAAGTTTTCTAATTCATCTAAATCCTCCTTTGATGTTGTAATATTTTGAGCCGGGAAACTAATTTCTTCCAATTTGACATATCTGGCATAAAAGTTTGGTGAGACCGTAACATCAACTGTAATAATTTCAGTGCATAGCAAATACATAATAATATTGGACATAGTTTTTATGAAATTATGAACTATATTTACAAGCGTGTTCTCCAAAATAACTTTGTTTTTGATTAACAAACACGTACTTGAAACTTCTAATTGAGGACAAAATCCTTGTGGGACACGAGTAGCTTTTGGTACTGGTACTATGTCCAGCGTAGAACGAATATCATATACTTCTGGACTGGTAAGTGAGCGAATATCAACACAACTAGTCCCCAACACTTCATCTCGTCCTTCTTGTGTTGTTTCAATTTTCATTATAATTAATTGTTCATTTAAGAATCTTGTAAATTCGTCTCCCCCTGCACGTATACGAGCTGTAGATTTATCCCCAAGGAAAGTCGAACCATTTTCTTTCAATTTGAAGGTATCGGATTTAATAGTCATTCCAAAAGCATCATATGAAACTCTCCATTCATACAGGTCCGGATTGTTAGTGGTTTTCAAGTTCAGAAGCTATAATATACGTTAATGTAAAATAATATTGTAAAATTGTAGTATTAAATATGAGCGCACAATCCTATTTTTAACGTTTAACTTAAAGTAAAATGATTAGATATAACTATTAGGTTATATCCTGACAATTACTATGAAGTTCGCTTTAAAATACATAATAACAATTTACTGCGTATATATACCTGTTCAAATTTCTTTGAGCTTATAAGCGTAATATTCATGACATATAAGTCATCATCCGGTTGAGGGTCTCCAAGCTGGAAGTATCCCTTTTCCGCATTGATAGTCCACGCAAATTTGTTCTAAGTCGTCAAAGGAATAAATGAAAACTTATTTATAAAAACCTAAAAATGCGTATATTCTTATACAAATAAAACTTGATTTATTTTCAACATACCATAATGGTTTCAGCTGATGGTGGGGGAGGAAAGGGTGCTTTAAACCGGGTATCTCGCTTAATAGGACTTTTAACAACAAATTTACGTTTTTGAGAAGGAACAATATTCCTTTTTGGATCTTCGTAATGAAGCATAATTAGAAGCTTGGGTCCATATGTCAACCAAGGGGCTCGAGTGCCGCTTAGAGGTACGGTAATCTGGAAATGACACAGGAAATGTTTTGAGGATTTCTACTGGGGTTCTTTCACTTGGAGTCACACTCACTCAACTTAATAAATATTGTCAAGACTGTAATATTTGTAGTTCACTTACAGCGTTCTTGCTATCAATCTCGTCAAAGCTATTTATCTCGATTGCTCCTTTGATTGAAATGTTACAGTAGCCAATGAGACTTTCAATTTTTCCTTCTTTATTTAGCAAATGGCACTCAACTTTTACCACACCACGATTAAGACGCAAGCTAAAACGTATTTACAAAATTAAAAATAAACTTACAGTATTTATGCACAAAATCATATTATTAGGAATTAATGACTAGCTACTTAATAACGTTATAATTATATCAATATGTATTGCATAAAAAAATTAGCCTTATTACTCATGAAACTGCTTTTTGGTTAACTTCCATGCAACTTGAGCATTGAATTCTGAAAAACAAAATGATACAGGCAAATTTCTTTTGATTGTAATTAATGTTAAACAACAATATTGTTTAAATATATTATATTTATGTGATAACATCTCAGAAAAATGGTAGTGTTGATGAACACGTACCTGGTTCTGAATTGCTGGTATTTAAATTCACAACTTGAGACTCCAAAACAGAATCATTAACTCTACTGATGATTTTACATTTCAATCCTCCAGCTTTTTTCACCACAAAATTAAAACCTAAGTAGGATTATTAAAAGAATATTTACATTAGTATAGATAGAACTAATAAAATGAAATATGATGAAGACTACTTTTATTACTTATTTATTGCTATCCAATTAAAAAATTAAAATAGGCCAAATTGTTAGTCAAATGCGAGTTGTGTATGTATGAGTTTTGTGAGTAATTATCGGTGTGATGTCGAAAGCTTTGATAAAATGTTACATCTATTATAGATGTTTTTGTATACAAAACATTTTCCTTTTCTGTGTATTTAGTACAAACTCGATCGTATGTATTAGTATGAGGGCAAAAACATCATACCCCTGAAGACAGAGAGGACCAGCTGAAAATATTCAGATTCCATCAGCTTTTCGACGAAATTGCTGAACAAGCGACGTCAATGATGAACCTATATGTAAGATTTACATAAGTAAATTTACTTTGTTAGTGAATAATCCTATATTTTCACAATGTAGGTACTTTCTTTTAGCATGAAAACAGAAGCTGTTCTGCTTTTTCGAAATGCTAAATTAGCATTGTTAATGGTTAGTGCTATATATATAAGTATTATAAAAAAGTATCTATCTATACACTGTAAGTATATGTACTTACACTGGTTTTACACGGTATGAAAAGTACAAGTGTATGTATTGCAAGTACGTGTCTATATAGTACGAATATTAGCGTAATTATAGAACTGTTTTTTTTTGTGTGCAAAGCACCTAAGTAAAGCAAATTTAAATGAGCACGATAGTTAATGAAATGATGAATGTTGATAACGAAAATTAATGAAAGAAAAATAAGAAAATACAACGTGATTACGTGAGGTTTTTTGACACTTAGAAATTTGAAAGCGAAATCGCAAACGGTTATTTCGATTCCCACCAAAAAAACGATCTCTGGGGTATAAAGGGATTTACGTCATTTGTATTTTAATTAAATTAATACATAAATAAATATTTACTTATAATCTCGGACCTAGATTCTAGGTACTTTATTACTGAGAACAATAAATAGCCGGTTTCTTTTTTAATGCTGTAATGAATTAAATTAGAAGGATTTACATTCAATTAATTGTTTGAAGGTACACGTACTAGTAGATACGTGTGTTTTCTATACCTGCAAGTCTAATTACAATTTATTTTCTCTGTTGGCACAAAACAACGAAAAACGTGACATGCAAATGACATGTACATTTGCTGGAGAAGGGACAAAAGAATTTTAGATATTTGTAGCCCAAATCGAACTTGTAATTAGCATATTCGTCGTTTTCCGTCTTATTTTGACTGACTTCTACCTATGTACCCTTGACTTTTTTCTCCTTTGTTGAATATTCTAATTCCCATCATCCCTATTTTAGACGTTTTGAAGTCCACCTCTCACCACCCTTCATTCGCATTTGAAAGCATCGGGACTATAAAAAGTCAGAGTTTCCCTTGACTCGGTTCATTCGACATTTTTTCTTCGAGCTGGAACAGTCTCCTACTTTTTTTCTTTTGTCATAATTCTCACAAGTTTTCCTCGAGTCTCACTCGCAGCCTCTCTTCAGTATTTCGATTTCGACCATTCTTTTGTTATTTTGAAAATCCAAACCAAACACGTCTACAAAATTTCAAAAAGAAGTCCCCATTTGTCTTCAGGTTAAAAACTGTAAGTAAAATTCTTTCGTTTCTTTTTTCAAAAAAAAATTAAATTAACTTATTGTAGATTTAAGTGTACTTTTCTCAAGTTTTCATTTTTTTTCGCACCAGACAGGAAATAAATATTGTCTATGTGGATTTTATTTTTAAAAATTTTGGTAATGTAAAATACTTAATATTGTGGTTTTATTTCTCCAGGAAAATGAGTCAACCGACTCGTGGACGCGGTCGGGCTAAAATCAACCCTACTCCTCAGACTCCTCCATCGATTGCTACTTTGTCAATTCAAGAAGAGGAAGCACCAGTGAGAGGTCGAAGTGAGCCGGAAATCGGATCTCAAACTGGGTCTAATCGTGGATTGCGATCGCAAGAAAATCCAACTCCATATACTATTACTCGACCCTCGAGTCTCCAGACGAAGCAGGGCAGCGGTGGAACTCTAGTCAGTCTCATCGCCAATTACTTTGGGGTGGAAAAGGCAACAGCTTGGACGCTTTGTCAGTACACAGTGAAGATCTCTCCAGACGATGACCGGGTTGGACTCCGAAAATCTATTGTTCGTCAAAATGCAGACAAGATTAAAGCAGCCTATGTTTTTGTTGGTTCAACTTTGATGAATATCGGTATTCTCAACTGTCCGTTCGTCCTTGAAGGTGTTGATGAGAAAGATCCGAATCCGATTAAAAAACAATTCAAAGTTACTCTTACGCAAGTTGGAGAAGTGAAACCTGGAGATTCAAACTACATTCAGTTCTTCAACAATATTCTCAAGAAATGTATGCACAAAATGAAGTTGACTAGCATCCAACGGAGTTTCTTTGATCCTGAAGCTGCCAATGAGGTATAAGACTTTGATTTTTAAATATCTAAGAAAAATAATATTTATTCTAAAAGTTGATAAAATGGACTGATGAAGTTGAGTTTGTTGATGCGTTTACAATTTTTTTATTTGCTGTTTTTTTTTTAAATATTGTAGCTGACACAAGAACGTTTGATTGTCCGGCCTGGATACACTACATCCATTCGGCAACACGAGCACAACATGCTGCTGTGTGTGGAAATGACCAACAAAGTACTTCGAATGGATAGCGTCTGGACTGTCATGGAGGATCTAAGGAGGAAGAATCCTCGAGGGTATGAAGAGGCTGTGAAGAATGAGATTGTGGGATCCATCGTCATGACGGCTTACAACAAGAAAACCTACAAAGTGGCCAAAGTTGACACGTCTTTGACCCCAAAATCAACCTTTACAATGAAAGGGGGGCAATCCATCTCGTATGTAGAGTACTTCAATACTCGTTATGGGAAAACAATTGTCAAGTTGGACCAGCCTTTAATTCTGACGGAGCCAAGCAAGAAAGATTACCATCGTGGACAAGGCGATCCTGGGCCATGTTATTTAGTTCCAGAATTGTGTCAAATGACTGATTTTTCTGATGCCATGAGAGCCAACTTCACTGTTATGAAGGTAGAACTTTTTCTTTCTTTTTTCAATATACATGTATATTTACATGAGAACTTGGTTTGTGTAATTGGAATCAAATCATTGCAAAGTATTTCATGTCTAGTATTTTTTCTGAACTCGTCTATACGCGATTTTCATTTATATGCATAATTCTAAAGTGTCGTTTTTTTCCTTTGTTTGTATAGAAATTGAACGAGTACTTGCATGTTCCACCGTCTGCACGTGTCAATACGACTTTGAAATTTATGAAACGTCTTCAATCTAATCCTGAGGTAAATATTTCATCATCTGAATTTTTAATATGTCATCATCTGAATTTTTTTTTGTATTACGGAATATTTGAGGAGGATCTCAAACATCTTTCATTTTTGTTTTCGATTAAATTCAGATTAAAAAGGAGCTGGTTGACTGGGGTTTGAGCTTCAGTTCGGATCTTGTCACCTGCCCGGGTCGAATTCTGGACCGAGAAAAAATTGTTTTTGCTGTTACTTCAAATGAGAGACCGGAGCTGGTGAATGATAAAGCAGACTGGACCATGGCTTTTCGCTTTCTGTGAAGAATTTGGACAATTTGGCAATCATCGTACCACAAAGGGACAGCAAATGTGGATAACTTGATTCAAACAATGATCAAAGTAGCAAAACCATTGAATTTTATGATTCAACGACCAACCAAAATGTAAGTAACATTTTTTCCATATACTTAATTATGAAATCATTTAATATATAAACTCATTAGTTATAATAAGCAGCGTTTCTGAATTTGAAATCCTTTTAATTATAATGCGTAAACCATATGCTAATCGATTGAATTGTGTTTTTTTCATTTTTTTTCATTGTTGCTATTTAACTACTAGATTGGAGCTCGCTCTTCCTAGACCAGACACGTATGGAAAGGCTATCGATGAGTTGACTCAAGATGCTGGATTACAGATGCTCTTTGTAATTTTACCCACCAACAAGATCGAAAATTATGCAGCAGTGAAGAAGAAGTTGAGCGTGAATGTGGGGATCCCATCTCAATGTTTCCTGTCCAAAAATTTGACGAACAAAGGTCTCATGTCCATTGCTACGAAAGTCACCATCCAGATGAATGCCAAATTAGGAGGTGAACCCTGGAGTGTCCCCATTCCGATAAAGGTAACGAATAATTAAGACGATTCTATTTATTATTATTTATTTTTTTAAATTATAGGCAGAATTTTGATATTTATTTGTATGCAGATGACATTTTAATTTTCCTCTTTGTTTTTTTGTTTCATTTCTTCTTCTGAACAGAAAATGATGGTAGTTGGCTTTGATGTTCGTCACGGTATCAAAGGAAGTGGAGGTCAGGCAATTGGAGCCATGGTGGTCACGACGAATGCTACGACAATGGCCAGTTACTTCTCAACCGTTTCCTTCCATAACAGCGGAGATGAATTGGCTCGAAATATGGTAGCCGACTTGATCCGTGAGTTTTTTCTTTTCTAATATTTACAAACTAATTAAAATGTAGATTTGTAATATTTTGGAAATTAAATGGAAGTTGACATTATTAATTTATAATTTTACAAACTTCTTTGTTTTCGTGTGCACAGAATGCATTGAGGCCTACGAGCGGTGCAACGGCTATCCTCCAGAGAAGATTATACTTTATCGGGATGGAGTTGGTGATGGACAATTGGAATTCGTATTTAAGACTGAGCTCAAGCAGATTCTAGAAGGACTGAACGACTTTTATGTCAAACAAGGACTGAGTGAGCCCAAGTTCACTTTCATTATTGTGACTAAGAGGACCAACTCTCGGATCTTCACATCCTCACCAAGAGTGGAAAATCCAGTGCCCGGAACCATCTGTGACGACGTCATCACTCTTCCTGAGAGGTAATTTGAGACGAACATAATTCTTTGGTCTTCTTGTTTTGTCCAGTGTTGTGTGTAGTCTCTCTCAGTTTCTGCATGGGTGGTCCATTTTAGAAACCAGTGATTAATAACCTTTTCTGTTTTTCTTTTTTTTACGTATAGGTACGACTTCTTCCTCGTCCCTCAAGTTGCACGTCAAGGAGCCGTCAGTCCAATTTCTTACAATGTGATTCAGGATAGTCAAAATCTCAAACCGGAGAGGCTCCAGCAATTCACCTACAAGATGTGTCATCTGTACTTCAATTGGTCAGGGACGGTCTCTGTTCCAGCTCAATGTCAATATGCTCACAAGTTGGCCTTTTTGGCCGGGACCGCAATCGGTTCAGCTGCCCATAACAAACTATCGTACAATCTTCATTTCTTGTGAAATGTTTTTTATGGATATTCTTATTTCGCATTTTTAACCTTTTTAACAAACTTATGTGATTAATCGATTAGCATTATTTTGTTGTAATGTTTTTAAATATTTTACTCCTTGACTGACTTCTAGTCATTCATTCAAGATTTATTATTTTCAGACCAATGAATTTTTAACAACCCTATTTTGTTGTACATCAAAGCTTTAATGTACACACGGTACAATTACTCGATGAATTATTGTTTTATTGTTAAAGTTTTTAGCTGCGTAAGTAGGTAAATATTTTGTGGGATTGCCTTATTTTGTAAAGGAAACATTTTGTTATTATTGTGATGAATAGAATGTAGACGCAAAAATAAATAAATTATGCTCCCACTAAAACACCCTTTGTATGTATCTAGTTTTTTTACCATTCTCGGGTCATTTAGAATAATTTTTTAACAAAATCCACTCATATAATTTAGATGAAAACTTCATATGCTTCATAAAATCAATTCTTCTTGTAGAAATATTTAATTTATATATAATCACTAGAAAGTTTGACAAGAGAGTTTACAAAAGGTATACATAATATATTTTTTATTTCTTTAGTTTATACTCGTTTTACATTATGCTTTACGCTTATTACCGAGTCCGTCTGTATATCACTTGTATTATTTTTCTCTCAATCATGTACACTACCGCCCCATGGGACTCAGTTTGCAGAGGCTATATTTCAAGCTTGTGACCTT
>JAIUND010000661.1:0-58615 GCA_034699125.1 Gisinianus flammeolus
TTCTTTCTATATTTCTACATAGACATAACATAACATTTTTTAATTATTATGATGATTACGTACACCCGTGTATCTATCTATGTACGAGTAGTGACAATGTTCATTAATGTAATGTGTATGTATACTTTATGGAACGTTCTTTTCTATATTTGCACAGACAATAATCAAAACTTATAGAGCCGGATTTGCTTTGTCAAAATGGGGAAGACGACAAGTACAACGATTGCAATCGGCGCCCTGTGTAGTGCACTAACAGTCCTTTTCGTGCTTACCACGACGATTCAACTGGTTAATTCGTGCAATGAAGCCGTCTGTGCGTCCATAGTTTCCAAATGTACGTTGACTCAATCTTGTAAATGTGAGCTAAGAAATTGTTCTTGTTGCAAAGAATGTTTTGATTGCCTGTCTTATCTGTACACAGAATGCTGTTCATGCGTGGGTAAGGACATTTTTTTTCAGTTTATCATCAGTATTTTGATATGAAAACGTATTCGATTCCATGCTCACTCATTAGTCGTTCTGCATATATAATATGTGTATACATGTTTTACTATGAAGTAGACAGTGTTTTTACTAGACATAGTCCATTTATTTGTTTTAAGGAAATGGAAAATGAAATCGATCCGTGAAGTTTATTGTTTGTAATGTAAACACAGTTTCAGTAAGAGTAAAAGAGAAATGACTGAGCACGCTTAAAAGAGTTCATTTCAGGAGTTCCTATTTACCAATTAAAGAAATCTTTTATCTAATCCAGAGAATTATCATTCAAACGTACCTGCTTTCATTTGTAATGATTTTCAATCTATTTCCTTCTAGAATTGTGTCCCAAGGCAAATACAACTACTCACGTAATGATGCACAGTCAAGTTGGAGATCTGAAAGAGCCTATGCCTGATTTGTTTAATGTAAGTAAATAACTAAAATTACTGTGTATTCACACACATTATAGACTAGCGTATGCATTGATTTAACCATGTCTGTATACTCCCTGTTTACTTGTAGATCTTGGTAGATGAGAAGGATTTACAGGTGAGAAACCGTTTTAACAGTGAACGCAATAATTATCTGTATTATACGTATATTATTGCTAAAGAAAGTAAAAGATCCAAAATTAAGTAAATACGGTTTAAAATTCAAGTATGGAAATTCACTAATTAATGTGTTTCATATATATTTGTTATATCTGAACTACGATTTACAGGGGAGATGGTCAACATTTACGTATCCGATTGACATTGACCAGTCTTGGTTTCAGCCACCAAAAGCGGAGACACCGGTCGACCAAATTTACAGTGAGTTTTTCTGGAAATCGTACATGTACTTTTGTATACATTTGCAATATGAATCTATATCTAATCCATGTGTTTCCTTCCAAATGTGTATAGCTGTGGCTGATGGTAAAATTACTGTAGACCCACTGAAGCAAGTTGTGACAGTGAATTGTACAGTCGCTTACATGTCCAGCTGTATGCCTTTGAACAAATGCAGAAACAGCTGTCATAGCATGTAAGTAATTATGAAAATAATTTTTAATAAAATCGGGACCGCAGGTTTTTCCACGATAACAATTTAAATTCATTAAAAAGGCGAGTTATAAATAGAAGTGGCGAAGCTAGAGTCTCAAAAAAAACACCTTCTACGTATTGAAACCTTATTCGGTCAAAATCTTAAGGCGTTCGGGAGTTATTGGGAGACGGAACGACGACAGACAGACATGACAATAGTACTACGGAACCAGTCCCTAATTTGTTTTATTGCAACCAGTAATTTGTTTCTTGTGTTCATGTTTGAATTTGGTCTTTGAAAATTATTATTTGCAGGGGAGCGTCGTATTTTAGATGGTTTCATGACGGATGTTGCGAATGTATTGGCAGGACATGTATTAATTACGGAATCGACGAAAGCCGGTATAAACATTACACTTATTATTATAATAATTGCTCAACAGAGTATAGTATAGAAAAAGTCCAGGCATAATGCAAGCTCACTATCGTATATACATATAATAGGTATATTATTTATGTTCTGTATTTACAATATTTAGATGTTCAGCATGCTCACTGGATGAAGAAGCAGAGGATGAACAACAAGATGTGGAAACAACAATGGAGACAACGGTGGTATGAAGAAAATACGAGACAACGACTAATACGACGACCATAAAAATATTTCAATATATATAGCTTATATTTACCTAATTATTTTATCTCAAGCCTTTAGAGCCTTTCATTGCATTACAAGCTAGCGACAATCAACAGTATTTTGCTCTTGTTTATGTATATCGTTTTTGTTTTTGTTAAGACTTGGTATAAATATTTTATTCATTTATTTACATATACAAAACGAGAATGCCGTCCAAATGTAATATCAATGTACAGTCAAATTTAAGAAACTATATAATAATAATAATAATCCTATTATCATGTGTACATATTAATTAATATATTATATATTACTAAAACGCCAAAATAATAAATAAGAAAAAAATTCTCATAACAAATAACGAAACATGATGATGGCCATTCGCATCTATATAAACGTAAATATTTATATAGAGTACAGCTCACATCATGCACTTATTATTATTGGGGGATATTGGGATTCTTAATAATAGAAATCCATCAATTAATTTGTTGAATTTTAAATAAAAGCCAGTTTGTACATATACATATCTACATTTGAAAAGGATTATTTTATTGCCGATTTCTAAAATACATAATATAAAAATATGAGGATTTATGCTCCATACAACAATATTCGTGTATAAGTTACATTATTAAATACTTCTTGTATATATTACGCGCAGACGATGAAAAGCTGTTTTTCATGAGGGACGTACATACTGCGGACACAAGACACGAATTTTGGATAGACGGCCGAGTAAATTCTGCTCGAATTTTTGACAACTTATTTTACTAAAATTAATAGGGGATATTTTTAAGAAATGGAATTGTGAGGATTCTGTGGAATTATCATTACCATTTTTAAATGTCAGTTCAGCACTTGACATCGACATTCGACTTCCATATTAACCGAACGAAGTCTGAATTTGATCTAGCTTTTGATTTTTCTTTTGATTCTGCCATTGTGTTTCTCTCTTCTCCCTGTGTATAAGTAATATATAGGAGTTTGAGTGTTTTTAAATATATATATATATTCTTTGTTCTTTTTTTTTTGTCTAAAAAAAAAGGATTAGGAATGAAATCTAATCGTACTTTCAAGATGACATTTTGATAAGTTATTAAAAAATCTTCGAGCTCATGTACCTGTAAAGAGCCTTATCATCAGCAGAAAATTCCATGGCCAATCTATCCTAATATATATACTTATACATATTATATAGTATATCAAAAAATCAAATCAACAAAAACATTCAACTTTTATTAATGGTTAGTAACATTTATTTACAATAATGATTTTATACATGTTTTTGCGGTGTGTATATGCATAATATATTTTCTTGGCAACTCATTTACTTACATTTTGATCTTTGACATATTATGTGATGATAATCCATATAGAATCTATATACAAAATATAACGATGATACAAAATGGATATGTATTTCGTTTTGATAAGAGTTGCCAATACTGACACTCTTGCATAGAAGCAATACCCATATTTTGAGCATTATTTACTTTATTGTATTTAATCTCATTATTATTATTATTTACAGGTATAATTTAGTCATCAATTTGGAAAACATCAAGAAGATCTTTTCTGGTGTTCAATTTTTTTATTTCATGCAAAAGAGTCAAGACTTTCAACTTTCTGACATCAATGGAATTTACGAGTGATGTGGCGCCGAAGAAAAAACGAGAAGATGATGGATTAATAAATGGAAATGGTCATCATGAAGAATGTATAAAAAAGTTGTCATCAACAGCAACAAATGGTACACTTGGTGATCACAAGTTACCAAAACAAGGATCATTAGAGTCACCAGAGCAGCAGGAGAGTGAATCCGAATCTTTGGAAACATCGTTAGAAAATGATTTTGAATTGGAAAAAAAAGAAAACGGAGAACTTGAAGGGGAAGAAGAAGTAGAAGAGTATGATGACGAAGGAGTAGAGGACGATGATGGACTACCGGAAACTTTAGAATCTGAACAGCCTGAACAGCGATTTCTTACTCAACAATACTCTGTTGTAAAAACACTTTTTGAGAAGCTTCCTATGAGGTATGTGTTGTTCTAATATTGTCCTGGTACATGTAATGATTTTCAATTTTTTATTCATGTGTGTCCTTGATTTGATATCATAACATTACAATTACATGTTATGAGAACAAAGTATAAAGAAATGTACATGTGTATATAGTATATAGTCTTCGTATTCATTATGTTGTTTTTCTTCACATTTTTTTGCAGGGATCTGCTGAGTTGTGGGCAAGTAAATAAATTATGGTCTGACATAAGTAGGGTCGTAAGAAAACAACGTAGAAGTAAACCATTTCTCATGCTGTATCATCCCTATCTTCCTCATACGAATCAAGTTGTAGAGTGGTACAATGGTCAAATGGTTGGTGGAAATACTGTTTCTGTAGAATCTAAAGAATTTGTGGAACAACAAGTTCTCTCTGTCTCTAATTTTAATTCGTATCCAAGAGTCTGTGAACAAGTGAGACCGTCTATCTTGGAAACATTTGAAAATTGCTATTACGAGCCACAATTAGTAGTATTTTTCGGGAGCCAATCAATCAATCAGTACATGAGCAAAAGAAACACTCCGCGACAAAAATATACAAGATATGAGCATTTGTTTGAGTGTATCCAAAAAATTGGACCAGGCTTGGCAGCATTTGGAACCGGAGTCGGTGAGCTTTTATTTCTTTATTAATCTATTTGAAATAAACTTGCAACGTGTTTTTTCTACAAAATACTTTTAGATTAATTATAGTCATTTGTAGCGTTCATTATAAATCCATTGTTGTTTGTTTCAACTTCTTTTTGTAGTGACTACAATAAATGATTCTGGTAAAACATTCACTATTGAGTTAGAAAATGAAAAATATCCGTTGCTTACTGGCCTGGCCATTCCCAAAGGTAATTTCTATTTCGTTAAATTTTTTAAATTTTAACCTATAATAAGTTCTACTCAAAATAATGCTGTGTGTCACTAGAATTCTAACACTATTATAATTGTAACTCAATTTGATTTGTTATTATTTCAGTTCCTGGTTTAAGTGTGAAAACATTCAACGTTGATTTTGCCACTGCCACGAGGTACAAAGGAAAGGTGAGTAACAGCAGTATAATTTCATAGTTCAAAATTTGAAGTAATTTAAGTTATTTTCAATAAAATGAACTCTTTTTTGTTTGTTTATTTCAATTTAAGGTGGACGCTGTGAACTGTAAGGAAATTTTAAACATTTCCCCAGATGATAATGTTAAAGGCATTTTACTTTTTCAATCAATGACCCGCCGCTGCTCTGCATTAACAGATGCTGTTTATCAATATTTGCTGTAAGATTTTGGACATTTTCTTAATAATTACTTACTAATAGAAATGATTAACTTTCATAGTTTTGTGTCTACATGAAAATTGTCTTTTTTTCATTTTAAATATAAATAGAAATCAACCGAATACAGCCCTAGGAGGTGGGGCTATGTATGAAGCTGTGACGAGCTGTTCTCAGGATAAAGCTTCCAAAGGCTGTGGCCTGATCATTTGTGGAGATGAAAATGTGAAAGTAGCGTCTGTTGGAATGTATCAAAGGTATTTTTCAATCAAATCTATTTCTCTGCATAATGTTCTATAAAATATTTCCCTTAGTAAGACTCCTATTGTATTATAATTTGTTTCTCAATTCAACAGGAAAATGACAAATGCTAACGAAGCAGCTCTTCAAAGGGTAAAAGATGATTTTTGCCATTATTTTTTGTTTAATATTTTATGTTCGTCATTGTTTGTGCTGGAGAGGTTCGTCATTTTCTTTTGTTTTTATACAGGTTAAAAAGATGAATTTTGAAGAGGCAAATTCCTTTGCTTTTATGCTTGTATGTAACGGGAGGGGATCAAAAATGCATAACGTATGTAATTTTGAATCAACGCTATTTCGAAAATACTTCCCCAAAACGCTTGTTGTTGGAGCGTTCACCGGTGGAGAGTATGTGCATGAGTACATTCCAGGTAGTTTATTCCCTTTTGCTCTTATTTAAGATTTATGTGTACTAAAGTTGTAAGTTTATAGTAATGTCAAACTAACATTCTTATGACCTGTTTATGATTGTGTCCAGGTGAGAATAGTCAACCTCCAAGTAGCAAGAAGAGTATTGAATATACTTTTTCGACCGTCTTTGTCATCGTTTTTGTGTCACGACCACCATCTTCTCCTCATCCCTAAAAAAACTTGGCGATACACTCTAGAGTTAAAAAAAAGTTATTGGACAAACTTAGAATCGGTATGGAAAATTCTGATAAAATTCGTGTACACACACATATACATATACACACAAATAATATATATATCTTATATATAAAGGATACATACAAATCATAATAATCTTTAATCAGTAAAACATTACATTATGGTCTACATTAGATATATAACAAACATGGTTATTGTTTTAACTAAAATTTAAGTACACTTTTACTGTGGTGTACATTTTGCATGCATATATTTAAAATCTCATGCAGTTTATAATTAAAGAAATATGTCACTAAAAAAATCAACAGCATGAAAGCCGAGAAATATCTCTCATCTTTCCCGTTCCCTGTAAGATATGTACGATTATGAATTAATTACTCTATTTAGGCAAATAATATATACATACATACATAAATCTATATTTAATACAAAAAAATGTTGTTTATGTCGGTCCGATAATATTTAGCCAAACCAACAGAAACAGAAACCGTCTATTGAAAGGAAAACTAAGGATTTTAATAATATGTTTCTCTAAATAATAGTTATAAATAATAATGACAGTAATAATATGTTTTCGTTGTTTATTATTTTTATGCTTTTGAATAATAGTTTTCACTAAATAAATATGCTTTTCTCAGTACGTTCATTTTTAGAAACTCATAGTTGTAGAATACGGCGCAAATTTTGTTGTTGTATGATTCACACAATAAATAGGTATATATATTAATATTGTATTAAATGAAATGAGAAAAAAATTGAAAACATGGCTATTATGTTGGGATTTTCGATATTTACAAAAAAAAAAAAAATCTTGTACAACCAAAAAAGAGACTCGAACCCGGTTATAGACGGGGAAAATCAGTGTTTGAAAATAATAAAAGAACGTCAGAAAAATGAATTATATATAAAAAAAAAAAAGAAAAAATCAGCTTTCTTTTTGAGAGAAAAAAGTCAAATCATTCCGTTATTTTTAAAGCATCATTTTTTCATGAGCACAAATTACACAATACATGCGATTTTTTTTTATTTATCAATCATACTTCAACAGTGATTAGTGAGTGGGTTACATAGCAGTTTTTTGTCTGTATTTAACTGGAACTTTAAGTGACAAATTCAGTGTTCAATATTGTATGTTCAATATCATATATGTATTACCATATAGTAAGTATACTGTAGTAAACATGGTATTCGTCATCGCAGGTTACTTAAATAGTTATATTCATATGTATGCAGTGATCATTTTACATGTATTTAAACGACGTCCAAGCATATTTTTCCTTTAGACGTTTTTTATTTTATTTGTTTTCATTTTCATGATATTTTGCTTGAGTATTTCTCTTGTAGAACCTTTTCCTTGTCGTTTTATTCCAAATTCCAATCTCTCTCTCCCTATATACGTGTTTTTTTACACTAAAATTTCATTCCTCAGCGTCATAATATCTATTTCATTTATACTAAGTATATAGCTTTAAATTCGAAAACATTTGTAATGATAACGTATTCAGAGTCCTAATATATATATATAATATATTCGATTATAACTATAATATATAGTCTTCGTTTTTTTGATTATTTATTTAAGTAAATAATATTTTCATATTAGCTACCCACCCTTATTCTGTGTATATGACAATGTACGCGTACATTCTACGATAAATGTAAAATGAATATAATTCGAAATGTTGGCAAGGGAATTATCGTTTTAATATGTAAATTAAAATTTACATATCGTAGAATGTACGCGTACATTGTCATATACACAGAATAAGGGTGGGTAGCTATTGTGTAATAATTATTCGATATTCGATACTTGATTCTCAGTTTTTCCTCTCGTACTTTTATGCTTTCATATACTTCAGATTCCATATACAATACTGCTAAATCCTATAGTTTTAATCATCTTGTCGTTTAGAAAAATTCTAGCCAATAATAATTCTTAGTCGTATTTTTTTTTATTTAATTTAAAACTTTCACATCCCCTAGTAAATATAATATTTGTTTAATTAAATATGATGGGTATATATCTTTGAACTGGTGTACCACTTTATTTTTTATTTAATGTATGTATTTAAAGGTAGTATACATGTATGTCAGATTTAGTACTATACACGAGATATTTTATTTATTTATTTATTTTCCCCTCGAAGCAGTTTTATATATTATGTAAAACTTACATTTTTAATTCATAGTATATTCATCATCATTTTAATAATTCATTACAGTATTTTATAATGTAATTTAATCAGTTTGTTTGTGTATGTAAGTATATGTGGAGGTATGTAAATAATGTGTACTTTTTTCTTTGCGTTGATAATATACATGAGGAGATAAGCAAAATTTTTAATAACCTTTTGCTATAATAGTGCACCAAATATAATATCGAACAAATCGGAAAATCCGATTGTTTGACCAGCACAGTATTTTCTTTTTTTTTTATAATACGTTTCCCCCTGCTATCAATCTGTCTGCTTTCTACACTTTCCCTTTCTCACTTTCACTTTTCACTTTCTCTCCCTTCTCCAAGTAATCAGTTTTTTATTTTATTTTTTATTTTATTTAGAGGAAAAAATAAATGGTATATTTTTTTTATGAAATGCAAACTCGGTTTTTCAAAACTCTTATAAAATCTCATTCCGGACCCTCATTGTATTTTTTACAGCATGATTATATATATAAGTAAATACAAATACATTTTATAATTTTGTTTTCTTGAAAATATAAAAACTCTTTAAACATGAATACTATAGGATTCTAGTGTACATTTTTGTTACTAGAATGAATGCAAAAATTACTAAACACTGGTAATAATTTAATTACTTGTATATATAATAATATATAATAATTTCCCGTCCCTAAAAATCCCATCGTGTGTATATATAATACATATCTCAGTTATTATTTTTGCGCTTTAGTGTGTGCAATGTATGGAAAATGCGTTTTAATTTTTAGTGTGTACGTATATTACAATAAGAATAAGAGTAAGAACATTTTTAATGAACGGTAAATGATAGTAATTAAATGTGTTTGTCGAAGAGTGTGTAAAGGTGTGTATAATCTATACTATTGGTATATAAAGTAAAGCACAGGTATCAAAATCAAAATCTTGCTACAAATCATATATAAATTACATGTACGATATTATATATTCAATCAATCTACGGTAGTTGAACTTCGAAGTGAGCTGAACGTGATTCCTCTGAGGTAAAAAATGTTTTTTTCTTCATAGTATACATAATGTTAATAAATACACACACACAGATTTACTTCTGGAGTTTACTTATTGTATAGTAATAAATGTAAATGTATATATATATGGTGTGACTCTTTGGGAGTTTTTTTTTCTTCGTATAGTAATCCTAATGATAATGACAATAATAATACTAAATACTATTTTATGTTTATCTATAGAGTAATAGGTATTCTTATAGGCTATAATAATATGTCTATAGTCTTTCAAAAAAATCATGTTCCTTATAAGCTATATAACAAATATAGTATATAGCGTATAATATATAATAATATAGTGTATGTTTGATTTGTAGCCACTGGGACTGAATAGTATACAAAAGACATATTTTTTCTTACTTTTTATTTGTATTTTACTTGACAAAAACGTAGTTAACTTTTAAAAATTGTAAATTGTTATGAGGAATGATTGTTGATGTGATGAATGGTTGCTGCTGTTGCTGTTGTGCGGCTGGCGATGAAACAGAATTATTATTATTATTATTATTATTATTATTATTATTATTAAGAGCTAAAGGTAAATCCTGCGGATGCTGCTGTTGTTGTTTATTATTTGATGGAGATTTACTTGGATCTTCTGCACTGGACGAGTTTTCATGGGGTGATGCAGAAGAAGGAAATGTTGTTGCTGTTGTTGGTGATGGTGATTTCACTCCACCAGCCCCAGCTCCAGCTCCAGCCATGGATGTCACAGTTCTTACTTGATTCTCCAAAGCGGATAGACTTGATGAAAAATTATTTGATGAGATGATATCATGAACTTTCTCCATTTGCCCATCTTCTTTTTTAAATGAACATGATGAAGAATTGAGGAGGGTTGGACTTCTGGATAAGGAATCGTCGGAAGATTGCATTTGCGGATGAGATGAAGGAGGAACTGGGAGCTTCATTAAAGCTGAATGTGGATGATGAGTTAGGAAAAGTGGTGGAGATCCATGTGGAGGGAAAGATGGAAAATGATTTGATGGGAGAAATGTAAAATCTTTTACTTCTGCAGCTCGAATTTGATCTGGAGTCAAGTCCGTCGGCTCACCTAAACCATTATCATTACAAAGTTCCGAATTTTATTTAATTCAATTGAGAATCTTTTTGTAAATGTGATTACATTGTTATTAAATCAGTAGACTATATATTTACCTGTGTGAAGTCTTATATGTTGTTGTAGGACCAAGGAATTTGTGAACCTATATAGACATTAGAACACATCCATTAAGTATACCTGTCCTCCCTATACATTCACATACAATATGATCTTGATTAGTCAACTTCAAACTTGTTTACCTTTTGTGGCATACTGGACACTGAAGGAGAGCTCGGAGTGGTGGCTTTGCTCGATGCACGCCCATATGCGTCTGAAAATTAAACACACAATTGTCAGTGTTTTCCAATGGAAGAAAATCCGAATGCCTCAACACAAAAAAAAAACAAAAAAATTGATGGGTTAATGGCAATGAAGGATGATCAAAATGATCCTTACCTTGAGATTTCCTTTGGTAGTAAAAGTACGACTGCATATTTTGCATTTGAATGGCCGTTCCCCCGTATGAGTTCGGTAGTGCATTTGAAGGGCGCTTTTACATGAGAGTGTACGAGCACAGATGATACAAGTATTGGGGTCGGTGACTTTATGATCAATATTATCCACTAATTGTTGGAGCTTGGCTGTTTCAGAAGTCTTGGTCACTTCAATGAGCGATTCCCAAGCATTATCATTGGAGCCAGGACGTGGAAGAAGATTTGTGTAGATTGCTGGATCTTTACTCGGATCAATATCCAATGGAATCCCTTGTTGTTGTTGCTGATGTGATGTCTGTTGTTGTTGTTGTTGTTGATGATGATGATGATGATGATGATGTTGTTGTTGTAGCAGTAGTAACTGATGTTGTTGTTGCTGATGATGATGTTGCTGAGAGCCCGGGGGGAATTGAGGTGCGGGTGAGATGCGTGGGAATGTCATCGTTGATGAAGACGATGGTCGACTCGGGCGGACCTGAAGAGGAGCAAGTCAAAAAAAGGCCGTCATTAGAGAAATTTTGAGTCATGATGTTGTAAAGTGATGATTGCAAACCATTGGAAGATGGTACATGGGCATGGGCAGACTCTTGCTCGACAAATTCTCTGGTTGATCCTGACTCGATTCCTCCATCATCATGCTGTCATCAGTCCCATCATCATTTTCTTGATTCGTCATCGAGTCCATACTGCAATCATCCATTTCTTTCTTATTCGATCTCTCAATTATCTCCTCATCCTCCTCTTCCTCACCATCTCCCTCATTCTCTCCCTCCTCATCCTCCTCATCCTTCTCCAGGGAATCATTATTATTATTATTATTATTGTTATTACTATTGGATTTGGATTTGGATTTTTTACTCGTCGAGAAATTGTCCTTGTCATCATCATGATCACGTGATCCCTTCTCGACATGAGACAAATCATCATCATCCATCATCATATCATCTTCCTGATTCTGATCATCTTCCTCCTCCTCCTCCTCCTCCTCCTCCTCTTCCTCCTCCTCATCATCTTTGAATTCTTCCTTAATCTCAATACTAGATTTGAGGTCATCGTTCTCCTCTAAGCGGATTCGCATCAAACTATTATTATGATTATTACTTTTAGCCTTTGGTTTGGTAAGGTCCTCTGGACCACTGATTATGTGGGATGGTGGCTGTGGCTGTAGCGACTGTTGTTGTTGTTTTTGTGAAGTTTGCTCTTTTAGGACAGGGACAGAGAGAGGAATCAATTTCAATGGTTGTTGTTGTTGTGAGAAATGAAAGAGAGGATTAAAAGGATGGAAATTTGGTGGGGGTGGAGGAGTTCGAAATGGATGAGGATTTGACCCTGTTGGTGAATGATTTGGAGTGGAATGACCACTATTGGTGGGAGGTCGGAAGGATGCCGCCGAGTGATGATGGAGTTCGGGTACGGGATGAGGATTCATTCGGACATGAGGGACGTTCGTATGTCGTTGGAAGTGTACTTTGAGGTTTCCTTTGGTTGTGAAGCGGGATCGGCAGACGTTGCATTGAAAAGGACGTTCACCCGTATGAGAGCGGATGTGGATTTGAAGGGCAGAGTCGCTACTGAACACCTGTACATCACATCACACAAACCAGAAACAATTAACGGAACAAACAAACAAGCCAATTTTGTTTTTAAATGTCTTCCATGAATAAAGTTTGTATTTTTATATATGTAGTATACGCATCATATATAATTCCAAGTTTGTAGGGAAACTCTAAACTCACTTTGCCACAATAGCGACAACGATGCTTAAAAAACGGTTCTCGACCCTTTTCTATACCCAGACCCTTCTTCCTATAATTTGGATCGTCTACTAATGAATTTGCAAGCATACCTTGCGAAGCAGAGTCCAGAACCTGAAGAAAACAAAATCATCATGTGTAAAGGAAATGTTTTCTTGGGAATATTTGGGAAATGAATGAAAGAAAGGAGGAAATCGTATAGGTAAGTAGTGTCAGTACTAAGTATACCTCTTGGGTTCTTTTCTGCAACATTTCCAGAGTATTGGGTTCTCTAATGATATTTAAGTCTCCATTTGGAGAGAGTATACTAGTTGAAGTGGCTCCAGGCGGATAATCTGGAAAAAAATATGCATGAAAAAATGACATGTAGCTTTCAATTTTGACACTTTTCTCATCCCTAAATGGTTTGGTTATAAAATATACATAATAAAAATGAGTTGTATTGCTAAACTTACGTCCTGGGGAGAGTGGTTGATTGGGATCTTGATTCGCACAATTGAGCAACGAAGCAAAATGCGGGTTGAGACCTTCGGATCCTCCATTCGTCGTAATAGTGGATGAATTATTATTGTTATTATTATTATTATTATTATGATTAATGTTACTATTATTATTATTTAGATTATTACTAGTGGCCAATGTATTATTTGAGGAGGAGTGTATGCTATTGCCATTAGTATTTGGTTGTTTGATAGAGTGTGATTTGAGTGGGGAATGGAGACTACTGGGTTGACTATTGTTGAGTTCGGGTGGGGTGGGGGTATTACTCTTTGAGGGGACGGGACTTGGTGAATTGGGCGGAGACGAGTCATCATGTTGAACAGAATTCTGTGCACTCTTTGAGACCAATTGATGTTGAAGATGTTGAAGTAATTGGAGTTGGAGAAGTTGCTGTTGTTGTAGTGTAAAGAGGGTTGATTGTAGTGCGGCCAACTCTTGAAATGATCCAGTATTTTTTACGTTTTTGGTCAAATTATTTGAATTGGAATTGGCGAGAGCATTGGCAGCAAATTGAGCCACAGCCACCTATACAATGAAAACAATCAATAAAAGAAAAAAAGAAATTGTGATTAGTTTTATAATTATAATGACGATTGAATTTGTAAAAACTCACTTTAGTATTCTGGATTGCCTCAAGAGTGACGCTCGGTCCGACTAAACCCGTCCCCGTCTCTGGCCAAGGGAAATTCCCACCTATAAGACTATGAAGTGCTGTCGTGAGGGACTCTTTTTGTATCTCTTTCGAGTCTACATCCTGTAACACAAATATTACCAACATCAACATTGACTCGTCAATTTCCTCACTTGTGTACCCACACACACACAAATATATACGTACGCTATCCGTATGTATGTATGTAAATACACACGCATCTATACACATGGCAATTATAACTATATACAAAAGTCAAGAGTTTAACTAGACGGACTCGGACGAAGTAACGTCAAAACTATACTTGAACAACTTAACGTAAGAACAACATTCGATCTGAGTTTTTACATCATTTACACTCCTAGTTTGGTTATTTGCAAAAGACTATCCAATCAACATCACTCACCATTTCTTCCTTCACTTCTCTCTCTCTCTCTTTCTCTCTTTCTCTCTTTCTCTCTCCATCCATACAAATCACTCGCGAAAATTAACTTTCATCCATATAAGTGCACATGAACATGGAATCATTTACTTTGATGGAAATCCCTCACAACCATTACACTTCTCTTTTTATTTACAATTTTTTCTCTTCATCCTCACTACATACAGAATACAGACGACAGACAGACAGACTTGAGACGACTACAGAACTCTATAGACAACAACCTACAGATACTTTGTAATCGTCTCTCATACCCTCAAACAAATGTCAATACACACATCCACATCCTCATCCACATACCTATTTTCATACTCGTCTAATTTTAACAAGACTTGTAATATATCTCAAAGTTTTTATCATGCTTCAAACATTTCCTCAAGGCTCCAATGAGAGTGAGAGTAAAGAGTAAAGCGGAAAAAAATGTATTTATATTTATACCTTTTCGTCAGACACATCTCGACTCTTGGATTCATTATTATTAGCATCCTCCGTATGTATATCCTCATCATCTATATAAACAGACACACAAATAGAATATCATATCAAAAAAATTAAACATGAACTTCAGTATGCAGTACAAGCACAAGTATACAAGTACAACAAGTGTACAAGTAAGTCAAAAAGTATATGACAAAAATATGTGTGTGTGTGCAGACAGGAAAAGAATGGTAGAGAAGGAGAAGAAGAAGATGAAGAGAAAAAAAATGACATGACAACAACAAACGGGTGGGGGGGGATTTCGGAGAGTTGAGAGGAGAAGAAAAAAAGTTGGTATCAATTATTAGCTGTCAGACTTGTCATCATCATATAAAGGGAAGGAAGAAAGGAAGAAACTGAAGAAAGGGAAAAGGTGGAGACTCGAAGATTGACAAGACGTACCTTCATCCGTCAAACAATTAGATTGTGGAATTGTCTCTCGATGCCCGGCTGAAGCTCCATCATCCATCTCATCATCATCATTGGAGGATGACAAGGGACGGGATTCTCCAACAACTCCAACTCCAACTCCTCTCCCACCATTCCAACGCTCAACACACTTGTCATCTGCAATATTAATAATCATCATCATCATTATCATACAATTTACAGGAGCTTTTTTTTTTTTATTTTTTTTTCATTCTTTTCCTCCATTGTACAGATTGTATTTGTATTGTATTTGTATATAGTGGAGCATCTCACGGAAAATCCATATGTACCATAATACACACACGCATATTATTATCATATGGACACACGTTAGTGTAAGTATATAGGAATTTGAAATGTGCAGATAGTACAATGATTTTCCCATGCCACATAATTGTATTCATCAGGAAAAAAAAAATAAGTGTTGGATTTGTGCCAAATTGGAAGAGGAATAAGAATTGTCCCTTTTCTTCACTCTCTTTCTATCTCAACCTTAGCAGATACTCTCCTCTTTTTTTTCCGTGTTCCCCTCTCTTATACTCGAGTACTCGACAACAAATAATCCATAGTCATCCATTCCCCATTTTAACGTGCATGTATAAAGGTATACATGAGAGACATGAGACATGTATATTCCTGTGTATCATATCATAGCTTGTCAAGTACATAATACCAAATCACTTTACTAATTCAACCTGAATTCCCATCGTATCGTATATAACGGAAACATAAAGAACTCGATGTGTATCAAAATATATATAAAAAAATCATCGCATATTATTTCTCGGCTACGCAAAAAGAAAAAAAAAGAAGAAAAAAAGAAAGAAAGTAATTTCAACGCTTCAACTCAACTATGTATAAGTAGGTATGTGAGTGTTCATATATGTGAATTGTGAATTGTGTGAAGGAGATTGGAAAATGAAAATATTCAACCCGTAACATCATCCAACAACGAAAAAAACGAGGCACGAGAAACGACGCCACAACAAAATTGCTATTGCAAAACAGAAGTAAATAAGTAAATAAATCTCAATAATAATATGATATCAATTATAGCCGACATTCGACTATCACAAACCATTTATTTGGCTACATGTATTTATATACGTACATATGTATATATATATATATATATACGATATATATGTACAAGGAGGACATAATAAGGGTTTCTTCAATAATGTTCCCTATATAATTTAATATGCAAAATATATATTGCTATTTTAGTTACATGGAATTGTAATTGTAAATTTTGGTACAATGTTGAATTTGCATATACATTTTCGCTGAGATGAAAAGAGAGAGAAAGAGAGAGAGAGAGGAGAGAGAGATCGGGAAAAGTATTGTGACAGAGACAAACTCCGTGTGAGCACTTCTAATTTATGGAGTAATGGGGAATAAATTTTGGTCAAAAAACATGTAAGGTTTCTTTTCAACCTTCGGGATGAGGATGACGATTAGGGATTAATGAAACATTTACATTCATACTTAGTGTTCCAATGGTAGAGTCTCTCCCTCTCTCCCTCTCTCTCTGTCTGTTTACCACATTGTAATTTCTGAGGAAAGAATGAAATGAGACAGACCGCGAAAGAACTTGTAACTTCTCCTCTTGACTGCACCTGAAACATGGGGCATTTATTTCTCATCCCCCCCAAAAACTGCTATGTATATGAATATCGCAAATGTCTACTTTTCCCTTCTTTTCCCTCTTCATCAAGTTAAATATTCAACGATTTCCCTCATAGTCAAATATCAAATTGAGGCAAAAACTTGGAAACCGAAACTGAAATTGAGGCGGAAAGGCAGGAAGAAAGAAAGAAAGGGCTTTAGCACCCAAACTGAAATCATCTTTGAGCCCTTTAAAGAAAAACCTGAGGAGACCAGAAAAACTCTTAAATCGTCAACCTCTCAAGTACAGATAATACACACACACACAAACACACACGCTCATTCACTCACTCTCTCATCCTCATTCTCATTCTCATTCTCTCATTCTCATCTTATCTCATCTCATACACGTAGACATATATATGCAGCCGAGAGAGAGAGAGAGAGGGAGGGAGAACGAGAGAAAGAAACCAAAAAGAAAGACAAAAATACCACAATAGAAAATATATACCATGTAATTTTTTCCTATTCTTCACTTGTTCTTGCTTTTTCCCTCTTGTTCTTATCCATGCCATACTCAACTTAAACTCATCTCGGAGAACAATCGCATGTGTGTGGCTTGAAATTATGCATTGCATTAACCAACTACCGACTTGACTTCATTCTCTCTCTCTCTCTCTCTCACGACTACTGAGCACTGTGTATCTATTTTTGGTTTCTCTCAATTTCTTTCTTCTATCATACAGTTAAAAGTCGACAAGTCTTCCAGACTTATTACACTATGTACACTCACCAACAAAATATTATTATATAAAAATCCTCTTGGAATATATAAGGAAAGATAATAAAGAAGAGTGATGTGTGATATTACTCCCAAATCCCTGTACACTTACACACACACACTCACCATACACTCACTATATATCATAATTCACGAACATGTTGTGAAAAATTTATTCTCTCTCTCTCTCTCGTTCAAAGATCCAAAGAGCCATGTGAACCAGCAAGAAGCCTGTTGTACGTACTATTGCACATTGCACATTGTATACATTGGTGGAGACAAAGGTTTTTGGCATTTGGCTAATCTCATCACATGAAATTAATGGAAAAGCCGTACGTCAGCTCTTAACTATGCAACAAACATGTAACCTCCCGTCTTCTCTCTCCATCTCTTCCTCCCATATTCTTATGATCATATATAATGAAGGTAAATGTACTCAAGTCAACGTTGTTTTTTTCCCTATGTGCTCCGTTGTAGAGTAGAATTCGCCCGGATACTTCCTCAGAAATATATTATTATACATGGCATACTCTCCCCCCCCTCTCTCTCTCTTTCTCTCTACCCCTCCCCATCTCATAGGACAGGAAATATTGAGAGAGAGAGAGAGTAGACAGAGGAAAGCCTCTCACATTTTTATTATATAGTCAAGAGACAGATTCTTCTCCTGGTAAATTATGAGTGTATTCGTAATTCTATTTCCAAACCTGAGAGATGGTGATAACATCCAGTTTTTTTCCCTCATACTTAAACTTTTTCCACAATGAATATTTTGATGATAAAAAGTGGCAGAGTCTTTAGCAAGATTCTACTCTTGTCTAATATCTTGAGATTGCGTATATATATAGTGTGCATATATTCATGTTTTGTACATTCATTTATGTATGGAGAATTAAAATATCTAATATACATGCACAGAGTTTTACTACATTCTTTTCTTATTACAGATTACGCACACATCACACATCACACAGACACACACTATCGCTATGATCAGGAGTACAATGTCATTTCCCAGGACGTATATAATGATAAAATGTGTGTGTGTGCTTTGTTTCTCGGGAAATTCTTTTTGCGATGCTTTTTTCTCTCTACTTTTCTTGTATTTTCTATTTTCCTCGTGCCAGAATTAGATAGCGATATAGTTATGACATGAGCTCTTTTCCTCTTCCTCTTCATCTTGTTCACCTCTGTCTCTTTTTCTCTCAAAACATAATGAGACTTCCCAACCAACCCAACCCGGGGTTGTTCAACATGAATAAACAAATTTTGAAACCAAAAAATACAAGGACAATTACATCATCTCTCTCTCTCTCTCTCTCTCTCATATACTCATATATAAATTAAATACATACAGACAGATAGAACTTTGAGAGATCCATATAGATCCGAACCAAAATAAGCACTTGCTCTCATAACTCATCCCATTTCCATCTTCAATGTAATGGAAAATACTTGAACAATTTGAAGAGCCATATAAGCATTTATACACACACACACAAATATCGTATATAGTATATACACAGACAAATAACAAACATAATGTACACAGATCGACAGTTGTCTTTTATGATGGAAACATGTTCAATCCTCCTCTTTTAAAAAAACGATTCTACAACGTACAAGTAGTTTTTCCATGTAAAGAACTCGAGCAAATGGGCAAAATAAAAAAAATACAAGTTTTGTTTCCACACAGATTTCTATCTGTCTACTTTGAAGTACAACAAATAAATGAAAATGATCCTAGTTTTGGAGTGTCTACTCGTCATTTACTCATCACATATATATAGATAGATAGATTAATTCATTATATATATAGAGATAACAAAATATGAACCATCATATTCTGTATGGATAGTTGGATTTTCTTCCATTTTTAGTTCAGAGTGAGGAAACTGACCTGAGACTTTTAGCATATGTCCATCCTATGTACCATTCAGTTAAGCACAGAGAGAGAGAGAGAGAGACAGAAAAACATTAGACGTGAAGAGAACTGAGAAGAAGACGAAGAAAAAGTATAAATGCTCTCATATTTATTTGCTATTTTACTTTTACGACATCCTGACAATGAACATATTGACAATATTTATCCCTGGCTGAAAACTGCCGACAGACGAGCCGTTTCAAAAGACAGATTAAAATCTTCAATCTCTCAAAGAATATACATACACTCACTCACTCACTCTCACATACTCACACTCACACTCACACACACACTCACCAGGCACATATCAACCAACTGAACCTGTAAGCTTACACATTATTTCCATGTACATAATATATGTATGTACATGGAAATAACATGTACTACATATCTGATATATGTCGACTGGATAAAGAATAGGACTCATATCGTATGTACAATTGCTATACTCTCGTGTGTTCAAAATACGCATCCGAATGTTCATCCGTAGTATTTTTGGTTGGTATACAATACAATAACAAAATATGTATATATATCGTAACTACCTCCATAATTTGTGTAAAGGCAAAACCAATTCACAAATTCAATAACTATATGCATACGCGGATTAAAAAGTGTATTGGTATTTGGTATATCGTGCATTGTAGGGAAAGTAGTATGATAAATAGTAAATATGACAAATCTGAAGTAGAATCACATGAACCATTGACAGAAGAACCTCAAATGAAAAATTCCCAAAGGATATTGACATATTCCTGATTTTTCTTGACTAATCTCTTTTTAATCTCAAATCTGCTTCACCCAAACCAAAACCAAAGAAAACTACTATAAAGAACAAAATCATGGCCGAATGCTCTCGCGAAAAGAATGGAACAAGGGACACGACAACGACAACGACAACGACAACGACAGCGACAACGACGAGAAGAAGAAGGAAGAAATCCCTGAATCTCAATCAGAGGTTTTTAGGGAAAAAATCAGGGATGCGTCTCAAATTTGTTCAAAAGCCAGCTTGTCCTCATTATTACAATCACATGTCGTATTTTTCCCTATTACATATTTTTATAATACTTTTGAGTTTTTCCTTTCATTCCATCCCATTTTTCCATTTTCCAAAAAAAAAAATTCTCTTTTTATTATGATCCTATATACAGATATTGAGGTCTGCTCAACATTATTCTTTTTATTTCTCCATCTCTCTATGCAAAATTATTGTATTTGAGTAGCAATACCAATATTTTAGTATTAGAAATGTCAAAATTTTCAATCCTACAAAAAAACTCAAGACTGTAATCCATCAAAAGAAAAATGACTATAAAATAAATGACATGACAAAAGTTGTTGAGGCATCATTGACAATGACGGCATCTGGTAAAGAAACGGAGCTAAAAATTCTTGAGAAAAAAATTAAATGTTGAGGTGTAAATAGAAAACAATTGAGTTTCCTTAATAAAAATGGGAGGGGAGAGAGAGAAAGAGAATTCCTTCCAGCGACGGTGTGTCTCCAGCTACTTTACTACGCGCACAGAGGAGAATGGTTTGGTGTTTAAAGTAAATCTCAGCCGCAATGAACCATCTTTTTTTGGTCAAATAGAAATATCCTTAATGACAGAGAGAAATTGTAGGAGAAGAGGAACGGCGTCCGCAGCATAGCATGAGGTTGAAATAAATGGTCCAGGATTTTCATTTTGAGTTCTCGGAAATACATTTAGAAATTTACGATTTCGCTCTGCCTTCTTCATCTTCTTGTAAATACTTGTATATAGTTTGTACAATGTACAATGAGCACGGTATTCTCCTACGACTCTGTGCAATATATGTATGTATTTGGATATTCAAATGTATACGTGTGAAGAGAATTACAAGAGGAAAGTCCTCATTCTCGCTCGTTCTCTCTGTGTGTGTGTCTGTATATCTCCCATGTTTGGATTGTTCTCCTACTTTCCTAATATACATGTTTACCCACCCAGTCGTCTATACATTATATCGTATCTCCTAACCGACCATGTAGACATAATAGACGCACGAACTAATCTCAAATGGTAATAATGAGTCGCGGCACGTGAAGGGTGAAAAAGACAGAGAGAGAGAGAGAGAGAACGAGAGCGAGAGCGAGAATGAAAATGCGGAAGTTCTCTCTCTCCGTTCTTCGTCTTCACTCGTTCCTCGTCTTTTTCCCTATTTTGGAAGAATATGAACGAGAGTATTTCCTGTACAATTCTTTTGACATAATTATTATACATGGTTTCCTATTTCTGGAAATCCTCTTTCTCTCTTTCTCTCTCTCTCTTCACCGCTTCAATATACTTTCATCTTCAACCATCCATCACAGGCAAAATACCTAATTAACATATATTCCTCCCAAAAACTTTGGAAATCTCCATGAAAAATACTCAAGAGATTTCATTTTTTTTTTTTTTTTTTTGATTTTCCTTCTCTCCTTTTCTTTCCTCCTTCCTCCAGACTAGACAAACTTTTATTACAAACGAACCAAAAACGAAAAACCAAAGTTTCAATCTCACATTGCGCATTCTCTCTCAACTTGGGAAATGCAATCAAAAAGAGGGAAGATAAAACATTTTTAATTTCCAGGAGATATTATCAAGCAAATATCCATGAAAATGAAAACGAAAACGAAAGCTGCTGTTACGAGAAAATTTTAGTTTCAAATCTTGGAGTTTTGAAGTTTTATCCTTGTGTTTGTGTCTGTGTGTACAAGGGAAATGAAACTCGTGTGTTTCTCTCTGTGTTGTTTGTTAGTGGAAAATGAGAGTGAGTGTGTTTTTATCTGGTTGGCACATTCATGACATTCTTGGGTCTTCATGTGTTCTTCGGATCCTACTGTGCTCGACGCCCTCTTTCTCAGCCGGTGACCCTTATTAAGACGACAAGCACGAGACACAAGAGAAATGGTCATATGTGTCAAAACGCATATTCCTTTCAAATTCCACCCAAAAATGAGTCTTCTTGTCTCCGCATGTTTTATGAAATTCCCTCATGATCTCCACGAGTCAAGGGTCACTTCCCCCTCCTCTCTCCTTCACTCTCTCCCTCTCTTCCTCTCCCTCTCTTTCTCTCTCAAGCAAAAACTATATACCCGTACATTATTTTTCATACTTTAAATTATAATACACATATATAATTATCATGTACAAAAGCGAGTACTATACAATGGGGGGATATTGAAATGTTTGATATGTTTATTGCATGGAAAATTATGAGTCTGTACTTATATTTTTGGTGGTGTGTATTGTAATGTGAATGTGTAGAGACGAAGACGAAGACGAAGAGGACGGTAGACGACAGACGAAGATTCATGCTTGACTATATAGAATAGAGGACAACAGAGGAGACGACGACACATTTGAGGAATTTCCAAAGAAATGTTAGAAAACTTGAACCCAAAAGCAAAAGGAGCAACGTTCGTTTCGTGAACAAGAAACAGACAACATATGTTTTGGTTGGAAATTCGGGAGAAAAAGAGTGAAAATTCCAAGTCTCATCCCCAACAAGGAACTCGGAAAAGTTTGAAACACAACAAGAGCAAAAGAGAGAGAGAGAGAGAGAAAAAAAAAAAAAAAATGTGACGGAAAAGGCTTCGCTTCCTACTTACACACACACACACTCTCTCTCTCTCTCTCTCTCCAGTTTATGCTTATGCATAAATGTAAATACACATGAGAAAAATATATATTGTCAAGTTATTCTTCTTGCTCTCTCTTTCTTGCCCTATTTTGTGCTTTTTCATAAAACTATAGAAGGAAAAATGTGCCGCCGTGTTGCGTCGTTGAGGAAAGTCGGAAGAGGTTGATGAGAGACGAAGACGTTTTCTAAGAAACAAAAGGCACGCGACGAGGAATGAACAGATTTCCAGAAGCAGATGCAAAGGCTTTGATTTCCCAGCAAAAATATACGATGATACACATTACTCATCCCCCGCCCGAGAGTTATTCATGTTTGTTTTTCTACGACGCTCAAGTTTTCTCTCTCTTTCTCTCTCTCTTTCCTATCTTATTTCATTTTGTACAGATAGTTGTGTGTGTATTAGAGTAGGTATATATATGTATGTGTGTGTTATTTTGAAGGAATGAAATGCTGGTGGTGGTTGATGTTGGTAGTTAGTAGTTGGTAGAAGGAGAGAGAAGCAGTACAGATAGTAGTATACATAGTAGCTTTGGTGGTGGTGGTGTAGTTTTGCGCTCCTGCTGTTCGCCCTGGCCGGGAGTTGACAGAGGATCAGAGAGATTCAACCGTTCAGCTGTTCAGTGCTAATAAATGTGTGATTCTTTTCATGAACCTATCATTCTTCTGAAGAAAAATTATTCGTCATATAGACAGCTCCCTCAGCCTTCCCCCCCTTCCTTCTTCTTCCTTACGCAAAATGAAATTCTGTTTTTTGTTCTTCTTCTCTTCTCTCCTTTTTTTCTCGTACTCTCTTCTCCACTATTATTTTTTCCATTCCTCTTACACATTGCATCTTCCAAACTTCAAACTCAATTTATATGTACACAAACACACATATTTTACAAGTTGATTTCCTCTGATGATTTGTCATTTGCTGTTTACTCGCCAAAATAAATTCTCCTTCTCTCTCGATCCTCCCCGTTCCTTTTACAATTTACCATTTACTCACTCGAAAAATTTGAAATCTATATTACTCGTCAAATAAAAAACCTTTTTTCTATACGGTTCGAGGAGTCGTCTGTCTGGGAATTTGGAAATTTACTGTTCAATTGCATTTGGACACTCGTACTCATACTCATGGCTATACTTTATCAAGCTACAGATATTTCTATACGTTATGGCCTTTAAATGTTGACAGTTTGTGACAGCTCTTTTGACTCTGACTGCCCTATCCTTCTCTCATAAAAACTGTATGGTAGTTGTCTGCACGGGTATTAATATATTTTATTATTATTTAGAGTCGTCCCTGCAAAATTTATGATTTAAAAATGGTAAAAATTAAAATGAGTTATCATAACAGAAAGAGCAATAAAAATCATAAAGCTATAAAAACAAGGGAAATTATATAGTGAAGGAACATACAAATACAAATACGAGTATGTATGGTGAATGGTGAATACACTTGTACTAAAGTGAGGGCAATAATAATAATAATAATAATTCCCTCCTTCTCAACGAACGTATTGCCATAATTTATGAAATGAAGGGGATTTTTCCTCCTTCTCTTTCTTCCGTTGACTTGGACTTGCATCTTGCATTCAAAAAGGTCGAGAGGAGGACGAACGTTGGCATATATACAAATTTAAATCCAAATCCAAATACAAACACAAACACAAACACAATTGAAATACGTCTAATCGTAAAAGTCTTTTTAATTTTATATATGCCATCGACTAAAGGACTCGGGACGGATGACAACTCTTCAGGTTTACAGTCACAGTCACACACGTTCACAACCATAACTGCAACTACAACTACAGATGTACAGTACATTCAAATCTAAACTTCAAAAGTCTCTCTCTCTTCGTCTTGCTCACTTAATAGTTTTGTCTTGTAAAAGTTTTCAAAACTCTCCAGAACCAGAACGGAGGGAAGAAAAGAACGAGAGAGAGAGAGTGAGAGAGAGAGAGAGTGAAAAAGTGAAAAAAGGGTTCCCTCACTTATTTCTTTTTCATATAATAATACAGTCACATTAAAATACTTCCTTGTACGCCAGACCAATAGTCAAAGGAGAAGGGAGAAAGAGAGAGAGAGAATAAAACTCCAAAGGAAGAGAGAGAGAGAGAGAGCAGAGCTACTCATAAATATTATTTTCTATACAAAAATCCACTTATTACATTTTTACGTCGACAATAATAATATGACAATATACATCATGTGCGTCTCGTCTCGTCTCGTCTGTACAAACTACGAGTACAAGAGAGAGAAAACTATGACCATATGTAATGTATGTACATTTCCTATTCGCTTTTATTCTTTTTCCTCCCGAGAAATTTTTTTAGCTTAAAAACTTAAAAGTTAAAGAGGAAGAAAAAGAGTCCTCTTTCTTGAAGCACACAGCAACACACATTTCCCTGTTGTTTGTCTCGATGATCCTCTATCTATTCTATTCCATATTCTCTCCATCTCTCTCTCTCTCTCTCGCTCACTCGTGGCCCCGTCATAAAGAATATAAAGTGTATAAGGTATTGCACGGAGCAGCTGCGTTCCAGAGGAATTTTGGAAAAATTTACCCAACCAGCCACCATAAATAACTTGCTCAGAGATTTTTATAGTGCGTTGACAATTCTCTTTTTCTTTTTCTCTGTTTCTGTTGTTTTACGGAGACGCTTTAACTTCACGGCTGTTTCCCTACTACAACAGATACAACATCATATGAGAAAGAGAGAGAGAGAGAGAGCCCGGCCCTTTTTCAACTCATTCTCATTCACCGGATCTCGTTCTCTGATAAGATACACAATTCTTAAAGAATGATAATATTCTTTTTCCATCCTCCTCATTACCTAAATGGCCACCACAACACAACACATACAAACTTTCTCATAAAACAAACAAACGCATATAGAAGACTCACTTTTAAAACCTCTACTGATATTTGCCGTCCCTAAGTAAACTTTTACAACCAACAACTAGACTATTTACTTAGTTTTCCTTCACTCTAACTCTAACTCAACAGTTATCCTCTCACACGCACAAACATCTACCATTTCCCCATCACCAATTCTGTCACCTGAAACACTCAAACTAAAAAAAAAGGGGGGTGGGAATGATGTTATATCATAATTATTTTTTGACACAACATGGAAATATTTATGTACAGAATAACAACAGAGATTATCTTCATGTTCATGAGGAATCAACTGCCGACACAAATGTGTGGGGTAGAAAATCTGGATTGACATTATACATGTTAACATTTTATGATGAGGATCCCAACAAATAGAAGTAAATGTAAATAAGTAGTTGAAGATCAATAAGTGAAACAAGAGATTTTAATAAGGACCTTATTATTACGCTCATTAATTTGGGATAATCACATCATGGGTCTTAATATGTATATAGCTTGAAATCAGTCCGGTATACGATATGAAAACTCATCTGTTCGTTCGTGTGCATGACAAATGACAATGACAATGACAATGATGACCATGTCAGATGTCAATAGTTTGGGGTCAAATGACGGACTCGCTTAGGTACATTAAAATATGTACATTGGTATACAAGAGCTCCCAAGTTCAATAATACAGGAGTAAATACACAGGCGGGGAAAGAATATCAAAACTGCTGGAAGAGTTTAATTATTTTCTTTAGGTAGTTGTGTGTATTGTGTGTGTGTGTGAATAGTGTGTACAGTTTTGTAGTTAGTTCACCCATCGAACCGACTCGGGCAATGTTTGTACATGTACACTATTGTACACATAGAGAGAGAGAGAGAGAGAGAGTGTCTACAGATCTGTGTGAGGACACATAGGGAGAAAAGGGTGCTCTCTGTAATTATTTGGCGGCGTGTGGACACCCTCCTAACCTTCGGTGTTGTTTTACATGAAGCTAGGTCTTTGATGATGAGCCATCTTCATCATCATCATCATCATCCTCCTCAGCCTCATCATCCTTACCCAACCAACTACCACCATCCTTTTTTCATCTCTCTCTTTCTCTCCGTCTCCTTATGCATCCAGTCAAAATGACAATAGAAGCGTCGACCAACCAATTTCAACGTAAAGATGAAGCGGAGCCAGAATACGGCATAGTAATAATAATAATATGCAAACGTATGCTACAAGTGTACAAACTACAAGTGTAGATTGTATGGTCTTTTTGAATCCAGATATATAAGAAATTGTAATTATAGTTGGATACAAATGAAGTCTTTGCCTTTAGACATCCACATAGAATGCAGAATGATGATTATTCCCTCCAGTTGTAATTTTGTTGGCCGATATTATTCACGGGTTCAGTGACAACGGCTTGAAGCCTTCGCTTTAGATAGACGACGATGGATGAGAGTGAAAATAAGAATTTAATATAGAAAAGTTCCACATGGACGGGAGTCTATTCGGTTTCTGTATGTATTATGTATCTGTATATGCTCTCTGTTAAACTTTGTCCATACATTCACGATTAGTTTATTTTGTTGCAATGTATTAAGTTGTGTTCCATTTCCATTTCATGTGGTACATGGATTTATATGTATCTTATATATGTGTATATTTGTCGTTTACCATGTGAATCCATGCTTTGAATCCTTCGTTTACTGTCACGACTATGAATGTGGGAACATAATATGATCCGAGTTTATTTTGTTTACTTTGTACATGTTTAAAATTTGTGTGCGCGGATATACGAGCCAATAGGAGGTATGTACACATCTGAATCTGTAGGTACATACAATGTATAATGAAAATGAAATGTAGTGTAGGAGAGAGTATAAATGTGTATCTGTGTGTACGATATGTGTGTGTGTGTGTGTGTGTGTGTACAATGTGTAGAGTTGTCGTTTGAAAAGTATTAAACGATAAAAGCTCGAGTCAAAGAGAGAGAGAGAGAGAGAGAGGGAGAGAAAAGAAGAGCTTCCGAGACACTCATGTTTCAGATGTGTGAAGTGACACGATACTGCGGGGCTCTCTCTCGCTCTCTCTTTCTCCTGAGCGTCGTGACTGTTGGGTCCAACTGACAGAAATACACTCTCCCGCCCTACACACCGTGTTTGTTTATCTCTTGAGCGTCAATTTCATAACCTCTCTCGTCTTCAAGTCAAACATGGAGTCTACATACGCTTTATAGTTATAATTAGATCTTTTAACATCACATCATGTCAACTCCCATCATCATTCCATTGACATATCCCAAATAATCCTCCACACTACACACACACCTATTACCTATCCTTTTCCATATTCCATACTCCATCCTTCCTTTCTGTTTTGAATCCTCTCATCGCTCTCACTTACAAGACAGATGACAAATTTGAATCCAAATGTTGGTGTTATGACGAGTCTCTGACCTTTTCCTTCTTCTACTTTTTGCCCCTGACTCCCGAATATTTTGACACTCTCCCATTTTTAACGTTATGTTTATCTGTAGTGCATTTAGTAAAAAACAGAGAGAGAGAGAAAGAAAGAGAACTCTGACTGAAAATGTGACCCCATCTTGAAAAAATCACATAAATTATCCTCCATCGCTGAATAGTTATGTGTTAAATATTGCATGTGAAATGTGAACAAACTGCGTGCTTTACTCTCGAGTCTATCTATCTTTCTCCGGGATGCACAATCTCATATCTTTGCTCTCCTCTCCCCCCCCCCCCCCACCACCACTTCTCTCCTCAAATGCACTCATTCATAAGCACAACAAACTATTTATCATTAAAAAAAGTCTAGTTCAACTTGAAGTGAGAAAGAGAAGGAAAGAGAGAGAGAGAGAGTCGAACCCTTTTAGGATGCTCCGTTCATCAAACCTCCCTGACATTTTTATGCCTAAGCAGAAATGCACTTAGAACATCATTCCAAGAGCTTCAGATTAGTTTTTGAGCTCATCATAATAAATTTACATCTACTCATTTGTTCACCCATTGACTCCTTTATAAATTTAGTCGGGGAGCACTTAAAAACAAATATTTTTCAAATACAGCTATAGCCATACAGAAACAAATATCTAATGTATGTAAATATGTACCCTCTCATTCATTTCATATTCTGATAGTAAGATACACACGAATACGATTGCATTTTCCCATTTATCATTATCATCACCATTTTTTTGTGTCTCTTTGTATATGACTTTTTGTCCTCCTTTCCATTTTCAATTTCAAATTTTTGCAATGACGAATCAAATCAAATGAAATTGTGAATTAAAATGAATGTACATAATTTACGTGTATTGTTTTGAGGATTTCCTGCATTGCATAGAGAGAGAGAGAGAGAGAGAGAGAGATAGCAAGTGAGAAAAGATATAGAGAATAATGGAGTGAAATGATTTTCTGCAGACAAAGTATGACCTTGGCTCTTTTTTGTCAAAGTTTTAATTTCTATAATGATAATGAATTGGACAGGAATTGGAAACTCATAGCCATTACGATTAGAAGGTCTTTCATTTGTGTCTGTATGTACTTCCAAACGTCTATCGTTTTTATAACTGATTCCAATTGGAAATTGTGAGTTCGAGTGACGCCTAATTAAAATGTTGATAGACATGTAGTTGTTGTAAAAGGTATATACAAATACATAGTTGATAGTTGGTAGTCGGTAGTCGGTTGAGGAATAAAACAAAACATATGGAATTATTATTGTGAGACAACTTGTTCATTCACACACGCATAAAACGACTGTACATATTTAGAATCAGAGAGGGGAACGGGACTCAAATTAATCAGATCTTAAATTACGCCCAACATTTTGCGGTACACGAAAGAGAGAGAGAGTGAGAGAGAGAGAGAGAGAAAGAGAAAAAATAATTACACATGCTTTGACACGTCACATGTCTAAATGTCTATTCAGACAGCTCTGCTCTCCGACCACAACTTTTCTCTCTTTCTCTCTCTCTCTCTCTCTTTAATTCAAACTCCAAAAACCTGAACTAGTGTTCTACTTCTATACTTCCCCCGTCTGTTTCATCTGGGAACCCATCTCCTCCTCCTCCTCCTCATCCTCATCATCTTCATCGTCACAACTGGAAACAAATTTCTCTACAGATAATCGCAAATGAAGAAATAAATCGGGGATTGAAGGTGTCGTACATTTGCAATCCAATATGAAGATGGATACAGAGAGGTAAATGTAATTAGAGTGTGGTAGAAGAGGATTCTTTATAGACGGGCTAGGTTAATAGGTGAGGAACCTTAGCATGTCGTTGTCGTTGCCATATGCTCCGGAACCAATTCATATACTCTGCCATGTAAATATGTACATGCTCATGTTCATGTGTCGTCCTTCATTCCTCTTCTCTCCGTCTGTAATCTGTATTCTGTATCCATTACAATACATTTTCTGCGTCTAATTGCACGCAGACAATCCATCCAGCGCATCACATTCACATTCACATTCACATTCACATTCACAATATTCACATTCACAATATTCACATTCACATAAGTAAGCAGACTCTATTTTTAGCCCCGTTTTCATGCAAGTTATAAACATCAGTTATCAGATCAGCACAGGCGAGTTGACTCACTATCAAACACAATTCGGATGGACGTAGAGAGTCACAATTGAAGACGTGTTTGTCTGTGTCTGTGTGTGTGTGTGTACATATCGCTATAAAACTAATTACAAACTGATTTCACTTGGTACTCCTACATATGCGGATATCCTAGACGTATATGTACAAGTACTAATCCACAGTAACGAAGAAAAATTCAGAAATCTGTTCTCCTATGTTTTCACGAGACAAAGACAAAGTAGATACTGATATATGATGAATGGATGAATGAGTGAATGAATGGGACGGACGGATTTAGTATATACATATCCGTATATGTACATTTGAACAGTTTATGTGAGTTTATGTGAGTGTGTGGAACGGAACAATTTTAACGATTTAAAGTCCAACAACTGCTTCAAAACCAAAATCAAAATCAATCTGTAGGGTCAGAAAGTGTGAAAAATGAGGTAAAATCAGTCGGAAGATTGGAATTGGAAAATAGGAAATTGAATCGTTTCATTCCATTGCCGTGAATTCCACACAGTTGGGGAACAATACGAACAATCAAGATTTTGAAGGAGAAACACCCACCCACGCGCGACCAGAAAAGAACAGAATCTCTATATGTGTTTGTACATGTATGTACTTGTGTATTTACTTCAGTAGATACTTGTGTGTGTGTGTGTGTGTGTATTCGTACAAGTTTTCAGAGTTGGCTCAAGTCAACAGATGCAGAATCCTTGTTCATGCTTCCAGATGGTCATTTTAGGTCGTAATCAAGTCCAACTCAAATCAACCACCTGCATGTACATCATATAGAAATATATAGACACATTTACAGGAGAGGAAAAGACAAAATGAAAATGACCACGATTCTCATATCTCATATACACCATGCAGACAAACACACAAATACACAAACACACACATCATCTGACCGTGTTGAGTTACTCTTTGAGCAGAATTACCAATGCTCAGTCAATCCGAATAATACTCAAATAGTTTTGTCTACATATCGTTATCGTACATATACCGATATACCTACGAAAATCCAAATGAGTTTGTCTTTTTCTATAGTCTTTTTCCTTTGGTTTGTTTGAGGCCCCATTTGTGACGTTGACATTAAAGTATTATGAGGCTATACGGTAAGCTGGACATTAATAACATATAAAATGACCTATCAAGTGACATACATAAAAATTAACATGACATCCACAAGGCTCATATAAATAAAATATAAAGAGAGAGAGAGAGAGAGAGAGCGTGTGACTTTGAATGGATGGCTGGAGATATATATAAAATAAATGTCGATGACCAATGGTCATCCCCTCGAAAATAACATGAACATGGACATTAATGAATATTGTAGTCTCTTTCTCGCTCTCTCGCTCTCTCGCTCTCTCGCTCTCTCGCTCTCTCGCTCTCTCGCTCTCTCGCTCTCTCTCTCTCTCTCTCTCTCTCTCTCTTGAACGTCAAAGTGGACAGTGGAGGAGTTATACCCATGAGCGAAACGAAAACTCTCGAGTGTCATACAGATTGCCATAAATTTTTATTAGGCAGTGGTAGATCGATGGGTCGCGCGCGTCAATAAATCAATGAGCCCCGTCTCAACTCCCACTATTATAACTATTATTGGGGGGTGAAATCATAAAGTAGTATAAAGTGACCATTGTTGGACAGCTCCGTCGTCCTTTGTCCCATGTCCACACTGATCGCCCGTCTCTCTGTCCATTATAGAAGGTCGGAAGGATATCCTACATAAATATTTCTATTCTATTCTCTACTATTAGCAGAATCTCCACTCAACCATTCATTTCTCCTCATACTTTTCATACTTTCAATTCACATCCATATAAAAACCAAATCAAAATCCATAAGAGTTTCGAGTACACGGGCATTCCTCTCCACATATTACAATCACAATCATACACACACACACAAGCACGCACTTATAATTCAAATAGTCATTCATGTCCAATGTACAATGTCAATTGTGTGAATAACTCCAAAAGTCCAATGTTCATTTCCATAGTTGAGCTTTGAAATTGTGTGCAGCCACAAAATATGAAAATAAAAATGGGGAAAAAAATGAAACCACTCTTTATTCTTTATGCGCAAGACATTCACATTACCATTACGATCGACTATTGAAAAATTGCAATTGCCGAGAGTTTTAGAGTCCTCGGAGGAGCATTCAGTTCACTATTTATGTACAGGCAGACGGAGTAGAATAACTCGAGTATTGACATTGCATAAGTATTTCTAATTCCAGGGGCTTTACGACGGACCCTTTTGTGAGCGAGCGAGTGAGTGAGTGAGTGAATGAGTGTGTGTGTGTGTGCGTATGTGTGTTTTTCCATGTACCCACGCACGCTCATTCTTTAGCATTCAATGTAAATGGCAGCCTCCACTTGACTTGACCCCTGAAATTGCTACAATTGTGTAAGTTGTCCCCGTGCTCATAGGACGACACATTACACACACGACGACTTTCCTCTCTCTCTCTCTCTTTCTCTCTGTGTATGCGATGTGCGAGTGGTTGATTACTTTGACTATGGTCTGTATACGAGAATCTTCCTTTGTACTTTGGGTTCTCTCATTGACTCTCTCGTTTGTATAGAGAGTGATAGAATTCCGAATGTATGTGTGTGTGTGTGTGTGTGTGTATTTGTGTATAGAATATATAGAATTCGGGAAGACGGACGAAGAGAAGAGAACTCACAGACGGAAACTCTAACTCTAAAGATAGATATGAGTGGAAGGAATAAAGATGTCAGAAAAGCGTGCGGTTTGCCATACATTAAATGCTTGCTTGAGCGTCTTCTTCCCTTTTACTTTACACTCTGCCATTATACACTAGATCGTTCGTATCCTTCCATATTATGTCTCTTCTTTCTCTCTCTCTCTCTCTCTCTCTTTACATTTCTCCAGTGCCGTATTAGTATTAGTATGCGTACGCGTACTTGAACGTGTGGAGTTGTAGTCGGAGTAGTAGGAGTGTGTATGTATGTAGTAGCAAATAGAAGGGTATTCCGAGGAGTTGTTGTAGTTGTAGTTGTAGTCGTGTAGTTTTGTTGTTGTAATAGTGGAAACAGAAGACGACCCTTTTATTTCCCAATCTGTCCCAAAAATAAACTTGAACTCGCCAAGAAAATGCTCCTGCTTCAAGAAAAAAAATTCTCTCCTGTTCACATCTTTTGTTCCGCCGGTAGTCGTCGTCGCATCATCTTTTACAACCGAGTCGATGTAGCAATAAAAACTTTGCGATCACCCTCAACTCATTTTTCTCTCTTGTTTCCGTCTTCTTCTTCTTCTTCCTTGTCTTTTTGACTTGATTTGACTCTTCTCTTCGTGTAATCATCTCGTGTGCAGAGTCTGCAGAGAGAGAAAGAGAGGGAGAGAGAGAGAACAAAAAGACAAGCGATCCTGAGGAACATTTGTATGTACAAGTGCGTGTATTGTCTTATATATTTATGTGTACTCTCTCTCTCTCTTTTGCTTCTGGTTGCATTCACTTGACTCAGTCAAGTCTAAACTGTAAACTCTAAAATTCTCCGAGTGTATTCCACACAGTAGTTTAAGTTTTTTTGTTTTTTGAGAGAGAGAGAGAGAGAGACAGCGGAATATTTTTCCGTCATTCGTTTTTATATTCACGCAAGGAAAACACACAAATGACAGAACAAACACATTCCTTTAAAGGTGATTTTATTATTGACTTAATGGCTTGAACCTGCTCGCTCCAAGTGAATTTAAATGCTTTCATGTGAGAAATGTTTGGAAATTAATAGCTGGACTTAACTACGAAATGAAATGGATAGAACGAGAGAGAGAGAGAGAGGGAGAGGGAGAGGGAGAGACAATAGACACAGTGAAGAATAGACACGCAGATATAGATGAAACTATAACAAATTTTTACAACTTCCAGAAAGATTTATTTGTGTACGTACCATTTGAATGTGAATGAGGGAATGAGTAATAATAAGTACAACGGGAGGAAATGAATCTGACGCACATAAAGTACATGTGTCCGACTTTTGTCAATTGTCAAATTTCCTCATATGTTTTCTCGAGACCAACACAAAAAAGGAGCATGTAATATTTTTGCACCATGCATATTCATAGAAATACACATGTATACATAGATATGTGTGTAATTTCTTTCGTTTTCCTACAAGAATTTTATTATTGTCAAAAAAACTTGTGTTCCCTCTCGTCAGTTGGTCTGTCTCTGTCTCTGTTTCTGTCTTTGGTTCGTTTCGTTAGTTCCCTTATTTTTATCCTTTTCCCAGCTCATATTAAAACAAAGCGATAAATAGTGAATCCTGAAAATGGGATAGACGAAAATACTATCGTGGCTCTGTAGTTAGACTGTCAACAACTGTAAACATTCATGGACTTGCATAAAAAAGTCATTCAAGTTTCCTGATTATAATTTTCTTTTTATCGTTATTTTCTTATTAAGGGTTTTTTTGGTATGTGCGCGTATGAGGAGGATTGTGTGTGTGTGTGAATATATATATATGTATATAAATATACTTGTGTGTGTGTGACTGTCGCCGTCATTTCCAGAGTTGAAACTTATCGTTATAAGTAGAACTAGGAAAGCTTAGAGAATTTCATGCAATTTTCTTCTCTCTCTCTCTCTTTCTCTAAACTCTCCATCACGTTTCATATATAATTTCCTCGAGAGTTTTCCTTCAATTCCAACTTGGTTGGAGTTGGTTAATATGGAGAAATAAGAAATGGAGGAACGACTTCATTAATTTGCACAGGGACAGACTCATTTTTTCCACGGACCCTCCCCCATCCCTCTAATTTCATGTAATTTCACATTAGTCTTATTTTATGACTCTCTTGGGCATTGCAGTTGAGAATTGCATGAGAGGTCCCGTTTAAACCAGCCATGGTTAATTTCAGTCTGAGAGATTCCATATTTTATGTGAGAGCATCTTTACTCATCCATACGCAAAAGCCGCGTTCTTCCCTTCCTTTTCCTTCCTCCTTCCTCCATAGATTCATACATATGCGTAAACTTCTCTCTCTATCTCTCTCGACTCTTCTCCGTTCTCTTTTCAATACGCAATCATTTAGAGTCATACATATAATAGAGATAATATAATATAATATAAAATATCCCTGTACCATCATTCCCATGTTCTCCTCCTTCGTCGTAGTCAAACTTTGTGCAAAATCTCATGTGCATGTGGCTTCTATCTGTCGCTGTGCAGACTGTATATAGTATGGTATGAGATGACTACTACTCATTATATTATCTATAAAGTTACGTCGTGCACTGAACTAACATAGATTCAAATTCATGTCTTCTCCATCTGCCTCTCTCTTCGCTATCCATCTTCTCACTTGCCCCTCACCCCACCCTCATCCTCCACCATTACACTTACACCCCATACCATACACATACATTCATGCATATACATACGCAATATCATATCATCATGTATTTGTATAGTATAAGAAAACCATTTTCAACCACGAGAACACTTAAGTGAAGAAGACGAAAAGAGATGTTCTCTCTCTCTCTCTCTCTGTCTCTCTCTCTGTCGCTCGTTCTACCCGTATATTATATTTGTTTCCCAAATTGGTTAATGGCTCCCTAAACCTTCCTCCTTCACTTGATGACTGCCCATGACTCAAAATTACTATGCATAAAATGAGCTTTATGACATAGCCGTGCTCATAAATGACTGCTAAAATTTACTTAGACACTCCGTCACACACAACTCTGATTTTTTCCCCTCATTCACTCACATTTCCTCTATATACACAGTTTATCTATGTAACTCACTTCTCTATCTATATCTGCGCTGTAACCAAGTTTCACAACTTTTTTTTGTCCTATTTCATATTTCCTTTGCTATATATGAAACTAAATTCAGAATCTAAAATGTAAAATTCAAATGTACACAAACCTATAAAATATGCTTGTCTATAAATTTTCTTTTTCTCTTTCTCTCTCTCTCTCACTCTGTCTCATCTGTCAGTTGTCAATAGAAAAATGTAATCAGGGTTCTCGTTTCCATCAACCAATAACAAAAATCCATGAGGACGAAAGACAGAGAAAAAATGTAGCCCTCTTGGTTATAGTTTTTAAAAGACTTTGTCAATTCTCTCTCTCTCTCTCTCTCTCTCTGTCTGTCTCTCTCCGTGTCTCGCTGGTACTGGTCACATCATCATAAAGAGCTTAGGAAAAGAATAATAATATGATGTGTGTGTACGGAGGGACCAGAGAGAGAGAGAGGACAAAAAAGAGGAGAGAGATTAAAAATGAATTCTCTGTTGACATTTATGCTTGCATAGATATTCGCTCATGTGGAAGTTGTTCAGCCCCGTAGGTTCGTTCTTCATTCAATGATTTCATTCAATGATCACAATCACCGCCACGTTAATTTAATGCCATGATGATTCCCTTGAATTGAATTGATAGTGTAACAGTGTAACAGTCCCCATATACATTTATATATATGTATTTATATATGTATTTATATTTATATTCTGTCCTCACTCACACTCACACTAGTCACACTCGCACATACATAAATATTCTCCAACTATGAAATACCAACTCGTCGACTACACAGATATTTGATGCATAGATGTTCAAGCCCGTTCCATTATGGTGTTTCATGTGTATTGCATGACAAAAACGGAAACTAATATGTCATGCTCTACTCTCCACGTTCATCGTCAATAAAATTTCTATTTATATTCCAAATGTGTGGAATTACATGGACATGGTAGGAGATAGAAATAATTTGTCTATGCGACAGAAAGAGAGAGAGAGAGTGTGTGTGTGTGTGTATATGTTTTGGTAGTTCAAGAGTTGTGCTTGTATATGAGATGAGATGAGATGGTCCCTTTACCGGGTCTTTGGGTGTCAGTCAGTCAGGGTCTCCATTTTGTCCCCGTGAGACATGGCTCTCTCTCTCTCTTTCTCTGCATACCAGTTCGTTAGAGGATTATCTCGTGGAGAAGCATAGCGAAACAGACAGATGTTTTCACGACGACTACTTTTGGGAAATATTATTGCTCAGTTTTTAATTCCCTCGATGCTGGATTGTTTTAAACTGTGACAGCCAGAAAGAGACAACGAGAGAACGAAACAACGAAGCTACCAAAAAACATCCGAGCAACAACTTCAAGTCAGTAACAACCAGAACGAACAATAACAAACTCTCCTTTTCTCTCTCCCTCTCTCTCTCCCAAATTGTATAATGATAAAATAAATTGTATTTGTATTCGAGTGTGTGTATTTGTCATTTGTATACTATAAAGATAAAGATATAAAGATGAAGATGGTGAGTAAAGGATCGAGAGAAAACTTTGTTTTTTTCACTGGATCCTTTTTATTTATAAGTATAAAGTTGGAATTTGGAATTTGGAAACTTGTGTATTTCGTATTCCTCTCTTGAGAAGGGACAATTGCAATTGGTTGAATAGAATAGAACAGAACGATTTCATGGGATATATCAAATGGGAAAATATAAAGACAATATATAATATAATATTACGTTTACATTTTGTTTGTGGGGGGGAGGGAGAAGGAGGGGAAGAGGGGAAGAAGAAGGAAATAAGGAGGAACCAACCAACCAACCAACCAACATATTCAACTATACTTTCTTTCCATGTTATTTACGATGGGCCTGTTCTAAGAAAAAGGGAACACCGTTCCCTTTGACATGTTTTTGCGCAACAATAAATCTTTGTTGTTTGCTTGACCTCCACGATTGTCCCACGGAGGACAGGAGCAGTCAAAGTCTCAAACCAACTCCTCAAGCCACAGAGAGAGCGAGAGAGAGAGAGAGAGAGAAGGAAGAGAGCAGAGAAGGCTCAATAATAACAATGCATAAATAATAATAGTTGTACTCTCCCACACTTGTAATACAAATACATATCGTACATACATATGAAGTACACATTGGAAGTCACAGTCCATCACAATCACAAGACGTTCGGCGAACGAAAATCAGTGTTTATTATTATTTTTTTTTCTCAGGACTCTCATAATACATAGTAATATGTAGTAAGGAAAATGTATCATAATAATACCCGTCACTACGTATCTGTATATATCTGTACAATACACGCGGAATTCCTTTTTTTCTCTTCTTCTTCTTCTTCTTCTTTCTCTTTGCCTATAGATTCCATCAACTTCCTTTTCCTTCCCAAATTTCAAGGTATATGAACCGTTGCTCCAAATCTCAAACTTTTCATCACAACGCTATACTTTTGACTCTTGATAACATAAAATTATGGCTATAGCTAATAACCGTCGGGGAAATATAGACTTTTTTCTCTCGAAAAACACGACGGGGGGAAAAATGAGGATAATTCACAAGAGCAAGTATGTACATATATTTTGTTACATGAAATGAATGATCATTAATTTGAATACATATAGTCATGAGAGAGAGAGAGAGAGAGACTATAATAGTGTGGAAGCGTATGAATTTGTGAAGCGTCATAAATAATGTTTGAGCAAGGGTTTCCCAATTCCCATCATCGACGTATGAAGAACGAGAGGGGCTGAGTGTCGTGTCTCCGCCTTTCCATGGCCAATGAGCTCGAGACTAGATATTCATATCTAAGCTTCATATTCATAAAGGACCAGAACGGGATTGGCTCGTTGGCCGTAGCCCCTCATCATCTGCATGAACATCTGCATCCTCCCATTATCCATTATAATACTAGACACATCTCATAACAACTTGAAGGCACAAGTATGTATAAAAAAAAACACACACACACATCTCCACACTCCAACGCTCCACAGCCGTCGTCTACATACTACAAACTATGTACAACAGATCAGCTACACACAAGCACAAGATCAAGCAGCAGCAGTCACAACCAGAGATGAAACATTTCATACTTTTCCATCCACAATCTTTTTCTTTTATTACTGTACATATTACATATGATTATGCCAAATGCCAACTGTGAAGTGAACCAACCAACATCGCACAATCATTATATTTTATTAAGTCAATCTTGAATATAACCTCTGTTTTCGTATACACAACTTATACTGCAAATTCTTGTGCATTGCATACGCACACATGCAGATATGCATTCAATTTTATATAATATAATAATATATCTATATGATTTCATGTATGTATTTCCTTTATTATCGTATTGTAAACACATGTACATCCATATGTTTAAATATGTACTAGGTATGTATTATGTATGTACAGTTCCATCTTCGCCGCCTTCCTTCCATTCTCCGTGCACACATTCACATTGGAAAATGTAAATAAATGTAGGTAGAAAAAGAAAATGATTTTTTTTTGTTACACATCTGGACCGGAATGTTTTTCGGAGAGTGCGGACAAGTTTTCGTATGTGTTTTTCATGTTGTTTCAAATTCAAATTCAAAAGTTTGGAACATTGAGAGGAGAATTAAAAAGAATAAAAAATACGTGTCTTTGACTGTTCACTGTAGAGAATATTCAATATGAGTTGAATATTATGATGAGATGAAGATTATGCAAAGGGATGGGGATGGGGATGATGGGGAAAGGGACAAGATGAGTATCATCATCAAGAATTATAACATTAATGCGTTAAAAATAATTGAAATTACTGATAGGCTATACATATAAACTAGTTCTTATCTGGAAGAGACAAGTCAAAGTGACGCTGAGGACGAAGAGGAGACGACAAAAGTTGTCGTCATAAATTCACCCGACCTTCACACAGCTTTTCAGACCATCTTCATATACATACATACAATATATGTATATGTGTAATGCCTATCCATATCCATATATATATATATATAGTATATATATACGAATATACATTTATATGGAGGAAGAGCAAGAGCAAGAAGGAAAAAAACTCCATTTGAATCTCTTTACCTTCCCATTTACATCCATAGCCAAACTGTATCTACCTACATTTCCCTTATACACATCTACGGCATACATACACAGAAACATGTACATACTTTGTTCTGTGACACATTACTACATTCTATTACTTGAGATCTTTTCCTTCGGCATGTGTGTGTGTGTGTGTGTGTGTGTGTGTGTGTGAGTGAGTGTGAGTGTGTCTTGTTTGTGTGTAGATGAAAAAGACTTGAACAAACTTTTTGGTGGGGATCCATCCACTCGTACATTTTTTCTAGATCTGGTTGTGGTGGTGGTTCATTCATGGAATGATTATATGGTCTACATAACATAAAGTCTTTTAAGGAGCACCACCAGAGAACCACCAGAGAAATAGAAGGTAATTATGTACATGGAGATTTCGTGTGTCCGAGTCATCCATCGGTATCTTGTGGAAAAGTCAAAGTGCATCACACACATTATAGGAAAAGATACTCTCTCTCTCTGTAGTTAGTTGCATACAGAGTACGGACTACATATTCCTATTTGTATTTGTACTTTGTATATAGATGGAGAATAGAGAATAAAACGAGGACCAAAAGTTGAGTGCTCCGAGTTATTTGACTTGCTCTTTCCTTTTTATATATTTCTTTGGATCATCATATCATATCATATTATGCTATGTTATGAGTGTATGTTTGTTTGTGTGTGTGTGTGTAGTTGTGGAATTGTTGTGCGCTTATATCGTTATTGTATGTATGATGGAAGAAGTGAGCGAGGAAGAGAGAGAAGAGAGAGAGAAGGAATTGAATGGAATGGAATGATATGATACGATATGATGGCATAAGTTATACAGAAAATGTTATGTTATGCCATGGAATCAGGTGGATGAGGAGTCAACAGAAAGAGAGAGAGAGAGAGAGAGAGAGAGAGAGAGAAGACAAAGACAAAGAAAAAGGAGAAGGAGACGAAGAAGGAGAAAAAACGAGCTGGACGAGACAAGATTTTGATAATTACTTTTATATGAAAATTATAAGTCATCATATTAAAGGGAAGACGATCGAGAGAGTCATGAGAGCATGAACTGACTGAGCGGATAAACTGGATATTCCTGTACGTGTCATCGCTTATCATAATGCTGCTTTTTCCCTACGCTTTATCCCGGTAATTAATTGCTGCCGCCATCAGTCCCTCTCTCACTTACACTCTATCTTCAGCCTCCAACAACATCAACAACGACCATTCCACCTCCCCCCACCCCCAACATTCCCTCCACTCCACCATGTATCGTACGTATTTATTCCTCTTATTCCACTCATTCTATATTCAACTTTAATCTTCTTATTAGACAAATACAACGGAAAAAAATACACATTATACATTTTTTCTCTTTTACTTCTCTCTCTTTCTTTCATCTCTTATCTCCTGTATGAATTATGACGGAAATATTAGTGGTATCCGTGCTGGGGTGATTTGATCTCCAGTTTCACAATAAAAATGATATTTAACATATGAGAAACTAGTCAGAGGGACTTTTGGACTTATATATATGCTCTATAGATTTAATAGCATATAGCCAAACCATGTGTACATTATCTAATGGGTTATCTCTCTGCTCTCTACTCACTTGACTACCTGTACCTATCCATTCCATTCCATCCCATCCTTCAAAATGTATACACAACTAAAATGAATAAGAAGAAGAAGGAGACGACAAGCAAGACGAAGAAAAAGGAGAATACATTAAGCATTGAAATCATATCATATTTACATGTCTCTGCTTGTCTCCTTTTATATTATGCTAATGATGGTGCTAATGTTAAAAAGAAGGTCGGTGTCTCTCGTCACCGTATGTAATATGAGAAGATTCCGCTTTTGGCTGCCTACTCGCTCCTTTTCCCCCCTCCAATAACTAATAAATATTATAAAATGATAAATGTACACACTCACACTCACACATGAAGAGAAAAAAACAAAGTTGATTCACGTAAGTCAAGTCCAAAACTCATCAGCAATTGCAATTGCAATGGCTCACCATAATATACAGATACAAGAACAAACGTACAGATATATACGATAATATACAGATATTGTACAATAGAATATAATATAGAAGAAACTCTTTTCCCATTCCTTTTTATATTCCGTACTTTATCCATTTATTCACATTCACACATTTCATTAAACTTAAACGAATGATACGAGTGAATTCCCAGTCTCAGCTCGTGTATACATAGTTTCAAATAGTGATGTGATGAGATTTTACACTTTTTTCCTCTCGAGAGAGAGGCGGCAGATTTATTGGAATGAAGGTATGCGAGAGGGAGAGAGAGAGAGAGAGAGAGAGAGAGAGAGAGAGAGAAAGAGAGAGAGTGGATATTACTAATAAATTTTATTACTCATTGCTCATTGCTCACCCCCCAAAGATGATACAAAAATGATGGAAGTAGCTTCTTCTTTTTTCCTTTTTCATATTGAAATTGTGTGTGGCTGTGTGGTGGATGATAATGGTTAGCGTATTGTTAATAGAATCACGTTCACACGGACGCACATAAAATAATATCTGTACACTCCACACAATAATTCCTATAGTTTTTGTTACACTGTGTAGAATACTTTTCTGGATTTGATTCGGAGACTACGGATAATAAAAATGCCACACGCTCACTACTCTGCCCTTCTCTCTCTCTATCTCTCTCTCTCTCTCTCTCTCTCTCCCATCAAATATTGTATCAGTGTCAATATCGTGAAAATATTGACCCCTCTTCAACTATATTATATTTACTCTTCATCTAATAGATATCCCACATGGATAGAAATAGAAATGAAATGACAGTGCTTTCCCTCACTCTCTCTCTCTCACTCACTCTCTTTCTATATTCTATATATGTACATATTTATGTGGAACGAATTGAGGCGTCGGCATCCTAAAGACTCTCAAGACTCGAAAGAGTAAAAGAGCGTGAACACCCACAAATATAAATATCATTGAATTTTGTATCATATTGCCGTAATATCCGTATTATTATTATTATTATTATTATTATTATTATGAATCCTCGTTCTCGCAACTACATAACGTGTGCACAAGCTATACGAGGGATCGTACAAACAATTTTCATGTTATTATGTGGGAGATCAGGAGATAAGGAACATGTAGGAAATGTAGGGTTACATTCAATACCAAATAAAATATTATGTACTGTACATATCTGTGAATATGTGAATATGTGTACGTGTGTCGAGTGTGTGTTGAGAAGTGCAACTAATATCTAATATCCACCACTCTGTGTGTATTTGATTTTGGATTTGTATATATATAATATACGTATGTATATTTATGAGTAAATGGGAGAGGGAAATGAGAGGAGGAGGAGGAAAATCTGGGCAGCTCTCAACATATCGTATCTGTATATATATTTATATAGAAAAAAATAAAGCTTGGATGATCCAATTTGGTCGAGTAGCTTTTTCCCTCCGTCCATCTCTCAAATCCACACGAAGGATGAAAAATGGAAATATGGCACGTGAGTTCAGGTTTTTTTTTTTTCTTCTTCTCTTTTTTGCCTTCACATTATTAGATTATATGCGGAACTGAGTGCCACCGCCGCCGCATTGGTGGTCAATAATAATATTAACGCTCCCTAGACTTTTTCACTCTTTCTCTCTTTCTCGCTCTCTCTCTCTCTCTCTCTATCTCTAACCATCTTTTTGACTGACTTTTTTTTGGGTGCGAGAAAGTGAATTGGAAAAGTAGGGAATTGAAATTGAGAATCATTTCCTAACTAGGTATATACATTTAAAAAATGTATTATGTAGATACAGGTAGGTAAAAGGGGGAGAAAGGTAATGAAACTCCTGGTCAGTCTGATTTTTTCTTTGGGGGGAGAAAACACATAGCTCAAAACTCATATCCTCCACATTTGTTTTTGTTTTTTCTGAAAGTTCACAAAGTCGTCAGATATACAAAAAACAAATACAACACACAAAATGTGGGTACATTTCCTAATTCTATAGAATATACGTTGAACAGATATACGGCGATGTGTACGCGTGGTGGAGTTTCGTATGCATGAAATTTCTGTATCTGTATCTGTTGGTTTCGTGTTATTTTATATATGATCTAAAACATGAGATTCCTCCTTAACATTTCATTGCACTATTCACTATACACTGTGAAAGTGTATGCTCCAACTAATTCCGTACATATATGTTCAGTTTTTTATTCTGTAGGAAATGGGAGAGAGAGAGAGAGAGAGAGAGGGAAGTGAAGTCGGGGAAAGAAAAAATCTAATTTGAGAGATGGAATCATTTTTATGAATTCTTTATGTGACTTGCACGAGACGAGTGAGATGAAGGATCAGCTCACGGAATCATATCATCATCATCGTCATCATCATCATGACCATCAATAGGTGAAGAGACTCCAAGTAATTTTTCCCTCTCAGTCAATGGTAAAACAAGCAAATGGTAAATGCCAAATAGAAATGGGGGAAAACTGAAGAAAAAACTAAAAAACTAAAAAAAAAAAAACTACTCGTCTTCACAGCTACATGTACAAATTGTGATGGATTCTTTCCTCAATTCCTTCATATATATCGTACATCTGATATCTGTATTACTGATTCCTAACTTGAGAACGCGTAGAATAAAGAACAAAATACAAGCAGAAATACAAGGTATTTCAAATCATGCTACTATCATATTTAATATTTATATAGATCAAAACTATTTCCCTTGCCCTTGTGAAACAGAAACAGAAAAACAGGTACAGAAATCATGAGAATTTGGAATAAATTTGACTTTACAAGTAAACAAATATTATTTATGACGGATATTTCATAGAGCAGAGACAGAGAGAATCCAACATTGAAGGTTTGTAATAAATTGTAATACACAGGGATGAAATAAGACAAGATAAGGAAAATTCATTTTCACTCGACACACAGACTTTGAGACGACTTTGCTTCATGAATGTGCTGCTGCTGCTCCAATACAGTAAGAAATCCTTATCCTTAGCTTTTCATTGCGTTTCACAGTTTACATGGGGAAAAAGTCGAGATGTTCTCTCGCATCTTCCAACTCCAACACAATAAGTTCCAACTTTGAACTTGCATGTGTTCCGTATTTGTATTTGTGTGTGTGTGTGTGTGTGTGTGTGTGTGTGTGTGTGTGTGTGTTGTGTGAGTGAGTGAGTGAGTGAGTGAGGATGCATGTGAGCCTGGAGAGTAACATTACGACAGTATTGCAATGCACACACACACACACATACACACGCAATATGTTGGGATGGTTGGTAAATTTTTGCAGATTAAAGTAGTTTGGTGCTATTTGAATTGCTCTTCTTCTTCTGCTCATTGCATTGCATTTGCGTTTCTACTGTATATATATTGCTCTTAACTTGAATTCAGATTTGACTGTGGATGCAGAAGTAAAACTTTTAGCTGCTTGACTAGACTCGAAGACTGAGTTGTTGGTGCATAAAAACCGACACATGCAGATTCCTAACTTACCTTCCCTCACAGTAAGAGAGAGAGAGAGAGAGAAGGGCAACTCACTTACTCTCTCCGTGTCTCACATGCAATATCCTACATACATATCGTTGGCCTGTCTGTATAGAAGTATAAAATGTGTCTATATATCGTATACTGAAGGAAGACGGAGATCTATATAATACGGCTGGAGTCGCTAAAACCTGGACTCTCCTACTCCTTCTGCTTCTACTCCTCTCTCAACTATGTACTATCTTCTATAGGTAAATTGTATGTCCGTAACTTGAGTAGACTTTTTACCTTTTCGTTCGGATGGAGATGGAATGGAGGGTACGCGTGAGTACATATCTGTATCCCTACCTGTAATTCAATACTGTCCTCTTGATGCATGTCTTTCAGAACTCTACTTACTACTTTTACTTTTACTACACACTACCAGCTCTATTAGTAGTTTGTAGTTGTTTTTTTTTTTGGTTAAAAGTAAGCTCACTTGCTCCCTATGCACTCTGCACTCACTCACTCACACGTACACTCACACACGTATAAATACAAACATAAACAATAAACATGCACACACACACACTCATTTTCTTTCACTCTCTCACTCTCGTTTGCTTGTATGTAGATAAGATAATTTTTTTGATACCGGGGCCTCCATCCATTCCATTCCATCCCACTCCTCACATAAGATGTTATTAAGAATTTAATGAGAATGTGTGTAATGACAGGTTGTTGATCTCATGATGATGATGATATTAAACAAACAAATAATATCGAGTCAATTTGTGACTTCCGGTGACTTTCCTCTCCCTCCTCATCAATTATTCTCAGCTCTGCCTATATGTATCTACTAGCTAGTCAACGTGTGTGTGTGTGTGTGCAGAGTGTAGACTGTAGAGCAACTCAATGCTTATCCCTCTGTAATTTCGTCCCTTTATTACATTACATAAAAAAAACTTTGCTTGATTTATGGAATATTTTTGGTTGTCAGCGCCAAGTTTTTTTTGCCAGTATTCTTCTTCATGTACACAGACTACAGAATACACATCAAACAAATACCAACTTTTTATTTTCCATTTTTAAAAGACTAAAACTCAAACGAAAAGTACACACGGACCAAAAAAAAACTTTATTTTCTATACACCATCAAAAAAATCTCTTTCGTTCGTCGTCGTCGTTTTCATTCGTTTTCGTTACTTCCTTTGACGGTGTATTGTATAGTTTTCTATATGAAAGTAGACAGTTTTTAATTTTAAATTGAGACTACTAGTCAAAAATAGTGGGAATACTCGGATGCTCACGCACATCATTTCACTGCATGTGAATGTAATGTATGCACATGTAGTTAGTACGTTGAACGGATTTCTGTGTACTTTGCCTTTAATATCTTTTTATCTTCGTTTCTTTTACATATCTATTTGTGTGAAGTGAATGTGTTTATGTGTTTGTACGAGAGAGAGAGAGAGAGAGAGAGAGAGAGAGAGAGAGAGAGACAGAGAGACAGAGAGACAGAGAGACTTCTCTGTCATCCAGTCATAATACCAATACCAAAAAATATACCTCAAAACGCTCACTCAACCCACCATTTTTAAAGATATTTATGTACACTTCCCTACACGTAGAATCTGAATCTCTATAGTTTTGTGGAAGGGTTAAAGGCTCTTTCCCCTCCGTGTTTATCCATATCTCGATGTTGTTCCCCCACTGCTTTCTCCTTCACAACCAGAATTCAATTCAAACTCCCGGTATATCCAGAAAATGTGTGTGTGTGTGTGTAATACTGTGTAAAGTATATGCAGAGAGTGGGAGAGAGAAAGAGAGAGGGAAACGGAGGATAAGCGGGGCGGGAGAGAAAGTGAGGAGAAAGAAAGAGCGCAAGCATTTCGGAAGAAGCTCAACGGAGCGAAGGGAAGGGAACATATTTCTTCTGGGAAAGAGGAGAGAGAGAGAGAAAATGGAAATGTTCCTTCCTTTCCAAGTGGTGCAGAACAAAGTTGAAAAATTTCAATATATTATTTCCCATTTTCATCCCCAACTGCTTGTACTTTATCCTACAGTGTGAGGGAACAATGCAATGTGCATGACGAGATCTTCCTATTCCTATTGCATATGTACATAATATGCATAACGTCTCTGGATAGAAAAAAGGAAACCATGTTGGCCAAACTACTCTAATACTAACGACTCGTGTATCTATGTACATAAGATATATTCAGACTCATGAACAGCGAGAGAGAGAGATGCTCTGAAAAAAACCAGAAAAGAATGTTTCGTTTTTGCATATTGTATGTACATTGAAAGGTCTATGTCTATTGCTATTGCTATTGCTATCTGTTCATATGTAAAGAGACTGTGTCCATAATAAATTGAGGTATATTCTCTTTTTCTTTTCCTTTTTTCCCTTTTTGCCTTCATCTTCTTCTTTTTCTCTGTTTTTCTTTCTCCTCCGCCTTCTTTTTCCTTCTACATTATTTTTTCTGGAAACTTGCTCTCTTTCTCGCTCTGTCTCTCTCTCTCTTTCACTACCACACGACTTTACCACCACCTCCGACTTCAACTCTGTCGGCAAATCTCTCTCGCTCACACACAACTACACGTAACAACCATTCATGTAGGTTCAGAGCGAACATGTAAGGAGAAGAACAAGATGTGCTCCCATATCCATCCTTTGAATACTTGTAAATATAAAAGCTCTCATATCGTACGGATATGTATTGTATAATGGTAATACACTGCCTCCCTTCACATACCAATATATTCACCATTCAACTATTGCATAAGTAAGAGTTTTTCTTAGAGAATTCTCTCCTCTCTCTCTCTCTTTCTCTCCGACTACATACGATACTTTGACTTGTTGGAACAAGTCCAAGTTCCAACAAGCGGCGAACCCCGTCTTCCTTCTTTCTCTTTCTCTTTCTCTTTTTCCTCTGGCCTTTCACTCGCCGTGGCTTACACACATTTTTTCATTCTCCTTTTTCTCTCTTATTCTTTTCTGCCGTTTTTCTTTTTCTTTTGGTTTTAGTTGCAGCTGTAGTGGTAGAGCTGTAGTTGCCGGTTAGTGGGTGTGTGTGAAAACTCAGTGAGACTAGAGTTGGCGAGTGAGAGGGAGAGAAAGAGGAAATATAATATCGTTATACGGATGAGTTATTAAAAAGTTCTTCACGAGTAATTCAGCAAATTATTCGAGGGGCTTTTAAACCGTCGTCTGATTTTTATTTATACGACCTCAACTCCACAACTCCACTATCATGATGAGAAATTAAGGAAAAGGAACTTGGCCAAAAAGGAAACTCGTTGAAAACTTAAACTGAAACACTCGTCGCTCTCTCTCTCTCTTTCTCTCTCTAACTAAACTCAACACATGCATTTGAGCATATTAATCGAGCCAAGAGAAAGTCAAAGAAAGAGAGAAGGGAGAAGACAAGAAGAGAACTCGGCAACCCAAACTACAGTAGATAAAATGTATTAATCCACGTGCTTTGCTTTCCTTTGAATTTGAATTCACCTAGAGAGAGACATACAAAAAATCCACCACAGAGTGTAAACAACAACACGCTGCTGCTGCTCCTCCTGCTGCTGCTGCTGCTCCTATTTCGATTCAATATCTGGGAAAACATGTAAATGTGTACAAAAACGCTTATTATCATTTGAAACACCGTGGAACGGCTGTTCTTCTTGTTGTTGTCCTCATCGTTGTCTTTATTCCATTGTAAGAAAGTCAGTTTTACATATATTTTTCTCCAGTCTCCAAGTGAAGTGCCATCAGTATGGTATTATGACTTGTAAAGATATGCCGATATGGAAAGGAGCCTGAAATTCCAAGTGGATTCAAGATGTCTCCAATGGATATCCAAATAAAATAGTTGAATGTGAATGTGCAAGCGGATGTGGACCGTTCAAAATGTGTACGTAAGAAAGAGAGAGAGAGAGAGAGAGTATGGTCGGAGATGGAGACTGGGCATGAAATGAATGAGATGGAGGATACGTGTGGGAATAAAACTACTACAGATATAGGGTGGAAACAGAAAGAGAGAGGGAGAGAGAAAGAGGGACAAGAAATAGAGAGAGAGAGGCAATTCCCAAACCCCAGCTCATATAAATATAAATCTCGTCTGATTGTGAGTTCTACTTGGGAACCACTTGCATGTGTAAGAGCAGCCGTAACAATCTCTCTCATCTCATTAGCTCCCGTTTCCCCACATGCAATGAAGTATTAAGTGTTTCCATACAAATGCTCTGGCCAACTTTATCGCCATTATTTATGCTCAGAGGGCGTCGAGAGAGCGTAGAATTGTCAACGTTTAAAAGTCTTTCTTAAATCTCAACAATCTCAACCATCTACACACTCTATCTCTCCATCTTTCGCTCTCTCTCTCTCTCTCTTTCTCTCTCTTGATTCCCTCCATCTCAATTCCTTGTAGACAAAATAATTCCCCCCACTCTCTACACTCTACAGTCTACAGTCTACAGTTTACACAAAGAATCTCTCCCTATGTGAATCTGCGTGTAGCGCAAAGTCCAACTCCAACACACACACACAAGGTCCAACTCCAACTTTAACTCGAAAACAGAAAGATAAAGAAAAACTGTTTTTGTTTCTCTCTCTGCCTGAAATTTTCTCTCTCTCTCTCTCTCTGTTATGTATAGATAATTTGCTTGTGTGCGAAGAAAAATAAGTAAAATTCAGAGTTGGTTTAATGTTCTCTCTCTCTCTCTCTCTTTCTCGTACAAGTTTCTTGGAATTTGTATATAGATGCAAAGATAGTGAGTGGTGGAAAAGTCTTATTTCGAGGGAATATAGAATGGGGAAGCAAAAGGATATTGCCAGTTGCCAGCGAAACAATTACCGCCTCAATGAACATTTCCAAGCCTGAACTGTCTACATCGGCCTCTAACAAGGATTTGCAGCAATTTGCAATTGAAATGCGACCTTTCTTCTCCCTCTGTCTTTCTCTCTCTCTCTCTCTTTCTTTATACTATTCGTAATTCTTCCTTATTTCTCCTATAACTCTCCAAACACAAATGTATGCATTGCATTAACTAGGTATTTGGGTATTTCTTTTGAACGAATTTTTTTCCGTTCTGCCGTTTTCCTTTTCCTTCTTCTCGTATCAGTAATTCAATTTAAACAGTTTTAAATTCTGAGCTGAAGCTTTTGTCTTGTTTGTTGTGTGTGTGGTTTTTGTCTATGTTTGTTTGTGTGAGTATCCAATTGAAATTCAAAGTGAATGAAGAAGTAGGAGAAGGGAAAAAAGGAGTGAGTTACGCTCTCCAAACTTCTTACATGTTGGTCTTAGTCCAATGAGATTTAAAAGTTAAGATGTTTTCATGGGAGAAAGAGAAGAAAGAGGGGTGGGGTGTGGGGGGAAGATGCAGAACATTTCCAACATTACTTTGTTTTTCACTCTCTCATTCTGTATGAGTTTCTTTCCGAGCAATTCCCAAGCTATTCAAATTTAAAAGGGTTTGAATTGGAATTTAGAATTTAGCAAGACAAAAAAATAGAGCACGACTTTGGTTTTATAAAGACGGGGGGAGGGGAGGGGGGCAGGGGGCAAGAGCAGCGGAAAAGGAGCAAATTAACTCGTAAGACGATTTGACTTTGACTATAGTGGGTATACCCACACATTTGTATGCACGCCTTTCTCACAAATCAATTATTCATTTGTTTCCTCTCTTTAAATCTCGTAGAACTCCTATTTGTGTACTTACACGAAAAAAATACAGAGTGAAGGGAACTTTTCTCAAATGAAAATGCATGGCGACAGAGGAAAAAACTCTAAATAAATACTTTGACTTTTTACAGTCCCTTTCTTTGTTTAAGTATATACACAAAGAAATTTATGCAATAGCTTTGGGTCCTGGTTACTGTTTTTGTCTCGTTATTGTCACACAAACAAAAGGGAAAAAAAATGGAAAACAGTGAAACTGGGAGCAATTCTAATTCTAATAAACGATTGCAATTAATTGTAAAAAGCATATCATGTGGAGTTTGAATCAAATGATATGACTAAAATAAGTTGATGCTAACAATAATAGCGTGACCAAGGATATGGAATGCGTTGCATAGTTGAATGAGAAATGCACCAACACCATTTGCGATTCGCAATTAGGCTGCTCTCATGGTAATTTACAGATAGTATCTGTAGCTATGCAGAATTGTATACCACTCACTTTCTTTCCACTGCACTACTCATTTTTTGCCAGTGGTGTAATCACCATAATATAATAATAATAATGATAATAATAATAATAATAATAATAATAACAAGGGAACATTGTTGGTGAGTTACACTCTGTATGATTTTCTAATTGTAATCACCATGCAAATTGACAAGCGAGATCAATTTGCTCAATGTATTTTCCAGCCTCATCTGTGCTCTCTGTAAAAAATCTCACGCTAACGGCCAAATTGTGTCATTTCATTTCAATAGACGTTTTTCTTTTCTTCTTTATTTTTGATAATTTCATGGCTGCAGCCAAACACGTGTGAATTTCCCTTGTCAAGATGAAAAGGATTCCCACAAGTTCTGGTTTTTTCTTAATCGACAATGAAGAATGAGAATTTCTTCAATGGCCAACCACAAAACACAAAATGTTTGTGTGATGTGATATTACACAAACTTTAATTATCTAATATATGAAAGACATGCTACAGAACTATACAACTAGAACTACTAATGCGAACAATGTATGTAAGTACAGTACAGTCTTTTGGTAATACAGATAAATTTCCCTATCTTTTGTGCGCATCACATCACACTTCAAAGCGCTATTAATTCCTACATGGATATTAAATTACACTAATTTAACACCTTCAGTCCGCCGTTCTATAGATATTTGACGTCAATAGTATAATAATATCCTTCTTTTTTTAAATTGTTTATATAAATAAAATTTTGAGCCACTTGAGTGTCGAGTACATTAATTCACGTGCAATGCACTCTCTTTCTCTCTATCTCTCTCTCTACAGATTTCTAATCATGTTTATTCTAATTACAATTTTGACCACTTTGATAATCATCCTTTGTTTGCTCCCCATCAACATGAACACATTTGTTTTAAACACGTGACGATTCATTTGCTCAAAAAATTATCCCGAGTCAAAAAACTATAGCCTGATTTATTCCTAAAAATAAAGTAAAAGCGTAAGCGGAAAAGGTGTACAAAATAAGCGAATATTTTGTATGCAATTGCGTCAATGCATAGCGTTATTTATACATGGTGACAATAATTGTGGGCATTGGGTATTGAGTATTGAGTAATCTAATGGAAAGGTTTGGAATTGAATGTCAATAACAATTGATGGACTTCCCTGACAATTATACATATTTATATAGGCGATTAAATTAAATGGGAATAATGAAAGTTGATTTGATACTCAAATGTTACAAACAGGGGAGGGAAATATTCATGAATGAATATACAGATACGAATACGAATATGAATAACGTTCATATACATTGCGAGTATGAATATGTAATAAGCAGATAAAGAGAGAAAGAAATGTGAATTACCATTACGTAGTGGCGTCTATTATGATCATCATCATCATCATTGTCGTGAAAAGAAAGAAAGAATACAAAGTGAAAATTATTATTTAATCATTATTTGATCATTATCATTATCATTACGATTATGAGTGAATTAAGACGACGCAATCACACAGTTTTTTTTTGTTATTAGAGTAGCTCAATTCAATTAAAAAAGAAATGGCACAAGTTTTAATTAGAATGTAAAGGCCAGTACAGGTAAAACAAGGTTGTATTGAAAGTTGAGCTACTGTAATTGCAATGGAAATATGTGAATGCTGTCTTAATCTTAATAAAATATTTGTATGAGGATAAATACAGTATAAATCAATGGGAAATAGAAATATGGTAGAGTTGGTTCAAGTTGAAATATCATTATTTTGTACTCACTGAATCTCAATCTTTTCGCTGGCCAATTTCTCGCACTCCAACTTCAAACTGTAAATCATTAAAGTGCAATTTAGAATTTAGTTTCGTCGCTTCTTCTGTTCGCCAATCCCGGCAATCATAAGTAATAAGTACATACACACATTCAAATACATATATATCGCTACAGTTACATATAACTTTTTAACTCGACTATCATTATTCTGTCCATCGTGATATCGTTCATATAAGATATACAGATAGAAACTCCATTCACTTCACAACCCATTACATAACATTAAACCATCGCCATCCCCACGACGTCACATGAATCTTTCAAAGGAAAGTGCTGCACACTCACCGCTTTCCCTCCCAAACTCCCAACATAAGTATCTGTATTTACACACCGATTTACACTATAAAGACAACCCTGCTTGTTTTCTACACATTTGGCATTTCATTAGCAATAATTACAATAATCAGTCGTCCTTTCACCTACGAGAAAACAAAGAAACTATCCGGTTTGGTATATTCAAAAACTTCATCCTCAATAGTTTTAGCATCAATTCGCCATTTGTCATATCAATTTAGAATTTAGAAATGTACACACGGACCCCAACCAACACCAACATCAACCAATCACATCATTGTGAGAAAGGAGAACGAGAATGAGAAAGAGAATTCACACTCGCAAATTATTGTAAATTGTACGTACATTACATATCTTACACCCACAACCTTGCGCTGTATGCTGTGTATTCATCTTCGTCACGTTAACAACATTGCATTGTCTAATATCTAAATAATAATATGAACTCACACTCACAGACACACATTCTTGAACAAGAATCATATAGTGTGCGGAATTCTGACATTTATATAATGGATGGATGAATGATGGTATATGAATTAGTGAGAGACGTAGAATTTGATCATGTGTAGTGTGTGTGCACATATTTATTGTCGTGTCTCTCTCTCTCTCTTTCTCTCTCTCTCACTCTCTCTCTTTCTGGGTCTTATCACTTGGAAACACTTACTTATTTATACATTATTATCTGGTATCTATTCGTATAGACATAGAGTCAAGTTGAGCCGAGTCATGATCAGATAATTCATTTTGTCTCCAGCTAAGCTACCAGCCTCCCTCCTCCTTGTCAGCTTGATACACAAAGAGCAATTGCAATCGTAATTTGCACACACACACACACACAAACAAACACACACACACTCGCTATTAAAACAAACGTAACATTGTTCCTTCGTTTTCCTTTCTGCTCTCCGTCTCCGTCTCTGTCTCTGTCTCTATTTCGTCTTTGTCTCTTCGTCTTTGACGTAGTTCGTAGTTGGCAGTAGTTTGCAGTTCATTATGTACATTCGAAGCGTAATCCCAGTGATCCGTAATCTGTGATCGTGCTGTAGACATTTCAAAACTTGTTCCATAATTTCCATTCAACATGGCACTTTTGCCATTGTAATTATTATTATTGTAATCGTCATCATAAAATATCTAAGTAAACTTTATACTCACTACAAAATCTCCATGTATATCCGTAGGTAAATAAATATATATACATGCTTATACGATATTGTTCATTATATTCAAAAACACACACTCATAAGCACATTTTATGTGCATTTTCATTTATCTTGAGGATGGATCTCATGAACTCTGTCTATAGTAAATGTAAATGTAAATGGTACATGTGAATTGCTCATAATTATGAGTAGCCCCAGTCGTAACTCACATTTCTCTTTTATTTATTCACCTTTTCTGTCTCTCTCGGAACAGATTTCCATCCAGTAATTTATTAACCAGGCGATAAGATAAGTAAATATTTTATAAATTAGCTCAAGATTAAATTGGATATCGATGAGCTTAAAGTCCTCCAAAAAAAAACATATAACCAAAAACCAACCCTTCAAATGTGTATACATGCTGTGTTTATACTGCATGTGTGTGTACTTATTTCAAAAAGTATTACATCAAACCAAAAAACACACACACACACGCACACACACGATATGACGATACAAAATCCACATTCACAATCTCTGGCTATGATTTAACTTGGATTTTCCTTTCTTTTTCATGGGAATAGTCTAAAGCTTAAATTAAAGTAATGGAAAAGCTAATAAAGCCCACATATAAACAAATCACGAATTGAAATTAATAACCGTGAATTTATTAGCTTCGCACCCAAAAACTCTCTGGCAGTTTGAGGTTTTCTTATCAAAAAGCTATACTATGTACACACACACATGAATTCGATACATAATTCCTCTATTACCAATTCATTCATGTACTCCTTTTGCCTCGTTCTATGTGTGTATGTGAATATGAACTCTTAAAACTCATAAAACCAGACTCGTTTGGTTTGGTTTTGGTTTTTTGACTGTACATACTCGATATGCCATTCGATTGGAGTTTGACTTGAGAGAGAGAGAAAGAGAGTGTTGAGAATATTTACACGCTACACACAGAAAATATTATACAAACCAATCTCCTAATTATTATTGCGAGCAATAAATTTATAATTTATTATATTGATTTGAATTGGATTGACTGTATAGGAAATTGGTTTTGTATAGTTCCTTTCAAATCCATGTAGACATGCGTATGTACGTACATGTACATAATAATAATAATAATAATAATAATTATTATTATTATTATGACTGGGCCAATTTAATGGTGGTGTGGTGTGGCGTGAATTGAAGGCGAAGGGTTGAATTTGAATGTTGAAGCAAATTGAGTACATGATAAAAAGCACAAATGGCAAATCTTTTACCACGTCAATTAATTCCCTCTATATAAACTCCACAGCATAGTGTACCACTGACAACTAATTCATGTTCAGACCAGTACTTATTCACGCATAGTCTGGTTTTTTTGTGGTCATCTCCTCGCCCTATACTATACGAACACATAGAACAAAATGTTTTTTTTATATATATTACATACATCCGTACAAGTGTAATTGAACAAGAATCAAGAGGAAAGGTGAAAGGTAAATATTGGAGTTATCCTTTCCATTATTGTTGACAAGTTATAATTAAGGTATGAAATGAGATGACAAATATCCAAATGTGTGAGGAAAATAGTTGATTTCCCTGCTGTACTATGAGTGTGATTTAGCACTATGATAGCACAACCATGTGTAAAATATTCTCCATTTAAAACCTGCTTGGTTGGCCGTACAATGTTCAATGTTCATTAAATATTAGCCATATCTAAATCGTTATGTGTTCTGATGTTAGTACAGTAATATACATATACAAAATACGTGTACAACATTTATTTAAAAAAAACAACAACTTGAGTTTGAGTTTCGTGACTCTCCTGTCATCTCAACCTCCACATTTTATTTTTCATTTGAATGGAAAAATTATATTCTTGTTGTCAGATTATTACGTCTGTGAGAAATTCCCTCTGTGGCTCTCTCTGTTCAATTTAATACATTATCAAGTTTTTTTTTCTCTTCTCTCTTTTCCCCGTCTACAATTTACATGGGGAGACGACGTTAACGTTTAAGTTGATTCACTTTACCAAATTTTTCAGTGAGTCTATCAAAATCAAATGTGTATGTGTGTGTGTGTGTGTTCAGCTCGGAAGGATTTCTCATGTTAACCATACCATTTCACACATTGTCATTTTATTTTCCCCTACACCCATAAACTCTATGTATGTGTATGAACGTACAGAGAGATGATGATTCTGCATTGTTCTGCAATTATGATTACGACTAGACAAACTCTGTATCTACGTATACAGACAAAAAAAAACTTTGCATGATTGTAAATGTGTGCATTTTTTCCATTTTCATCCTACACACAAAAGTTAACAATGTGAAACTTTCAAATCTGAAATTTTAAATGATGTGCTTCGTGTTGGATTCACAATTTACATCTCATAAACGCTCTCACTATCTGCAATCTGTGTATGTTCAATAGTTTAATTATGTACATTCAGATTGAAATTGAATGGTTTCCATTAAACATAAACATATTTAAATACTCTTCAATTCACCACAGTAAACAAAAACTGCGTACTTACATATAAAATTATGTTTTTTTTACATACAGCGACACATTTTGTCTTGACTCTTTTATAATTTTATTCCTTCTTTAAGTTTAGTCGTTATCAGTTGAATGTTGAATGTTTGAGTTTGATACTGAAATTTAAAAAAAAAAAAACATACGGAAAGGATTTTATGACCTACTTGTAATCATTTAAATGTTAAAGTGTTACGAAATCGTTATGCTGCCTCTGGATTTCTTTGCTGTAATGTTCTCGGATGATAATGATAATAGAGAAGTTGCACAGTTTTAACGAAATCGTTAAAACATAATATTTTCGTTAAAAGAAAGTATGGAAATTAGAGAAACGTAGAGTGGTAATAAAATTTTGAATTTAACTTCTCTTCTCTTTTTTTTGTAGCGCGATGGTAAGAGGCTTCTACTGCCATTGCAAGCCTGTGGTTTCGAATCCCGTCTGTTGCAAAAAATTTCATTTTGCAAAATAAAATTGTTTTTGATGAACTGTTGTTCTAGGTTGATAGATCTTGACCT